>CANXYI011366525.1:0-11146 GCA_948208565.1 Hura crepitans | reverse complement strand
TTGATGCATGTTTTGATATTTTTTTGATAAATCATCTCATTATTGGGATCCATGGCTATTAATTTTTTGCTATGCATGAGGTTATGGATTCTAACATCCCAATCCTTAATGCCCTTTGCCTTTAGTCCATTTTTAAGATATGAAGCTGCATTATAGATGACCATCTTTATCTTTTTAATCTCTTTAGTTTTGTCCCTCACCTCAAGTGCAGTAGATTTATACCTTTCTAAATACTAAGTGAAAGACTCATTGCTCTTTTACTTCAATAACTATAGATACCTAAGAGTGACCTCAATGCTCACATTGCCATGGTATTGGTTTACAAAAATGTTAGCAAGTTCTTCCTAATCTTCTTTTGTCTTTCTCTTAAGGTTATGATATTAATCAAGAGCCTTACTGATCAATGACATAGTGAAAGACTCATTGCTCTTCTACTTTAATAACTATAAATACCTAAAAGTGACCTAAATACTCATATTATAGTCATATTAGTCTACAAAAGCCTTATCAAGTTCTCCATAATCTTCTCTTTTCTTTCTCTAAAGGTTATGGTACTAATCAAGAGCCTTACTGATCAATGACATACTGAAGAGGCTTAAAATCTACTTAACTATAGCCTTTGCCCTTCTATAGAAACACATAGTACTTTAAATACACCAGTGGGGTAGATATGTTGGTTTTATATGAGTCAAGCACAATAGGAAATTAAAAATTTTGTGTAAAACTAAGCTATGATAATAAGGATTCAAATAAATTAAAATGATAGACAATAGAAAATTAAATAGCATAGAAAGTTTACTGTTATCTATTAATTAATGATTCCTTGTCTTCAACTGACCTCACCGGGTTGTAACAAACCATAGTGATCCTTATTGAGAATACCTCTAAGGTATTCACACCTGAATTAAAGTGAAGAACAACTAAATATCTAGGTGCTAGTAAGATATTCAAAAAAGAGAAGAATAAGAAAAAAAGAGACTTAATCTTTAATTATCTAGTTCTTTTCAATACAAAGGCTCATTCAGATTTACTTAGATTTTCACTTCACCCAGGATGAGCAAGCATCCATATTCAATATAGTTTATCTTTATAATATTAATGTTTTTTTTTGGAAGGGAAGATAGAATTCAAGTCTGGCTAGTTTTGGCTTTGTTTGAAAGCAAGCATCTACACTCGATACAGCTTTGCACTAGGTAAGTATCTCTGACTTAGTGACTTTGATATGTACTATTACTTTTGTATTTCATGGCACACACTAAAGTAGGGGCAACTGTAAGCACCTGAGTTTTAGGCTTATAATGATAGCTAGAGCTAGGCCCAAGCATTAAGGCAAGTAACTTAAAACTCTAATCCATATGGACCATGGTGGAATAGGTCTGCACAAACTAATAAAAAGCTAATCTAGAGAAATATAGCCCATGGTCCATGGTCTACTAAGACAAACCAAAGCCCAAGTCAACACAAACCTATGAACCCAAATCCTAGCCAGTACAAACTTTGTTCAAAAAGCTTTTAAAATTTAGATATTCCTATTTAAACTCTAATTCCTAATCCTATTAGAATTCCCTTTCAGCAGAATAGATGAACCTCCCTAAAATCCTATAAATATCCCTTTCATCAACCTATTTCGGGATGACAATGACCAATCACTACCAATTTTTGAGAGTTTAAGGAGTCAACTCCAAGGTAAGATTTTCTTTACTAGTCCTTAAACCTTTAATGAAAATTATTATTCTTTCAAAAACCCAACATTTGTCTTATTGCTTGGCGCTATTATTAAGGTAAGATCTGAGGCCTTCTTCTCATTCTTTTTGTTCTTCTCATTCTTTTAATTGTCTTACTCTTTAACCAAGGATCTCCCATGGAACTAACATGTGAGGTAATTCTATGTAATCTTCACATCAATTATAAGAGTAGGTTATTATTTGTACATGGTTTACTATATGTTTATACCTTCTATAAAATAAAATAGTCATTTTATGCATTCTCTAATCATTGTTGAATCCATACAAACCTTTTTTTTAAGAAGTGAGATCCATGTGATTGTTGTTCTAAGTTAATGATTGTAGTATTTAGTCCATGCAGACCAATGTTCGATAATAGTTTTATTTTTGTCATTTATGTCTTGTTATAACACTCTTAATGTTTAATAATTTGTGCTTCATTTGTTCTAATCACTAAACCATGTAATAAAGTGTATTTATATTAAATATGCTATCCTAATATGTTTTAATCCTCTTGTTCATCCATATGCACATTATTCACATTTTGAAATTAAGTGTAAGTCCACATAGACTACCCTTAGTAATGAACTAAGTCCATGCAGATGTTTTCTTTCTATATGTGTGCTTGTATGTGTTTGATGTTGATTGTGAATCTCATTTGTTGTTTATTCTATGATTAATGATGCATGTTTTTATCTCTATTAACCATTATGGGTGTCAAATATATCCTTATATTAATCCTAAACATTTTGTTTGTCATCATGAATGTAAATTACATTTTAGAATTAACATTAGGTCTGTATAAACTCCCTTTCATGAGGAGTGTAGTCCATACGAACACATGTTTTAAATGAGTATGTTTCATATATAGTCTGTACTAACTTTGTTGTATTAAAGTTGTTCATGTGTTTCCTTTCCTCATTAATCACTTTAATTATCCTATTAACAATAATTGTTCATGAATATTCCATAATTATTCATATTCTTATGTATATCCTTAACATGTATTGTTATCATCTCATTTTGCACTTTTATTAGGCCCTATTGGACCTCTTTTTGTCTTACTAATCATTTTATTTCAAGCTGTATAAGACTAGCCATTTATACTGGAATGAGGTCCAAATAGACCTATTAGCAGTAGTACCTCAAATCTTCACAGACATATGCCAAGGACCATATGTGGTTCGCACGATCTAGCTGATGTAGAAATAGGACCATTTTTGTATTCTATATTTATTTAACTTTTATTTTGTACCTTTTAATTATTTCCTTTATTTTGGATTATAATAGATAGTTTAATAATTCTTTTTACACATAAAAGCTTAACCTCACATCAAAGATTTCTATATAATTAATTGGTGTTTTCCTAAAAAATGGTTTTCATTTTTTTTAATAAAAGTCACATAAGAAAAATGTATTTTAACAAATGCCAATCTTTTAGAGATAGAAGTTAGGTAATTACCACCAATTCCTATGGAATTATGGATAATTGTTAGGTCACATGGATAATTAATGAATAACCCAATTTATGGATGTATGACATTTATGTTTTATTGTATATTTTAATCAATTACAACTTATTTTCTTGGTGTGTAAATGTGACATTTATGCTTTTTAAATATAATGCTTACTTGCATAATATGGGATTAATAAACATTAGAATATAAAAAGAAAGGTATATTATCGAGGCATAAATAAGATCTGATTCTAAACCCGTACTGAGCAAAAGATCAGTGGTCTCGGTGTAGAGCTAAGTGGCAACTCTTAGCATAATCACCTCATCCCTAGTACATAAAATCTACACATGGACTTATTAAGATATGCTAGGGATAGATCAACTAATCACAGAGCATCCCATTCCAACATATGAAAGGGCTAAGGTGGTAAAATAGAAATTGAGGCAAATAAGACCAGAATGAGCAGAGAAAATCAAAGAGGAAATACAAAATTAGGTGGATGCCAAATTCCTAAAGAAGGTAAAGTGGTCGACTTGGTTAGCTAATGTAGTCCTAATCTCAAAGAAAAATCAAGGGGTGAGATTGTATACAGACTATTAGGATTTGAACAAGGCCTATCTTAAGAATGACCTTCCTCTACCTCATATAAATGTTTTGGTTGATAATGCAACCATTGCAAGGTTGTTCAATTTCATGGATGGTTATGCTAGATATAATCAAATCCTAAATAAGGTCACCTACAAAATTAAGATGGCCTTTATTACCAAGTGAGGAAATTTCTATTATAAGGTAATGCCATTTAGGTTAAAGAATGCCAGGGTAACTTATCAATGTAACACAACTAAGTTCTTAAAAAACCTAACCCATAAAGAGGTGAAAGTCTATATAGATGACATAATAGTGAAGTTTGATATGAGAAAAGGTCATTTAAAGTATTGGAAAAGTTCTTCTAGTGGATAGATTAGTATAATCTCTACTTAAACCCAAAAAAGTACATGTTTGGGGTTACCTCAAGAAAACTATTAAGATATATAATCAGTCAGCATGGAATAGGAGTAGACCTAAATAAAGCCAAGAAATCATTAAGATGCTCATTCTTAAGACAGAGAAAGAAGTGAAAGATTTAGTGCATTAATAGGTTCATTGTAAAGTTAAATACCATTTGTGAACTAATTTTTAAACTATTGAAGAAAATTATACAATTAAGTGGAATGAATAGTACTAAATCACCTTTGATATGATAAAATAGTACATGACCAATCCCCTTATAATAAGACTGCCTTAACCGTATCTATCTTAATCCTTTATTTAGCTATCAAACAAAAATCTATAGGGGTATGCTCATACAAAAAGATGAGTTTAGGATTGAGTTCACCATCTATACCTTAGTAAGAAGTTACTCCTTTAAGAAGAGAAGTATGTAAAAGTGAAAAAAATATGTTTATCAGTGATATGGGCTTCAAAGAAATTTAGGCATTACTTTTAGTATTACAAAGTACAAGTAGTAGCCAAATGTGACCCACCCAAACATCTCTACTCCGCCCTTTCTCTAGTGGCAAGCTTAGTAAATGGTTAGTGTTTTTCAAGAGTTTGACATAGAATATATGACTAAAAAAACCATTAAGACAATAGCAGTGGCCAAACTCCTAACTCAACAGCTAATTGAAGGGGAGCAAGTTGAGTTCGAGTTTTCTAATGAAACCTTGAATGCTATCATAAAGAAAAGGTGGATTGTATACTTTAATAGTGCATTTAATAATAAAAAGGTTGGCATAGGAGTGATTTTGGTTTCTCTTGAAGGTTAAATGATCCCACTTATAAAGAATATGACCTTTAAGGCCACTAATAATATAGTAGAATATAAAGCATGCATCTTTAAGCTAGTGGCCGTTTTAATGCTAGAGGCAAAGTTTATGGAAGTGTATGGGGACTTAACATTGGTAATACATTAGGCCTCAGAGGAATGGGTTATTAGAGAAGAAAAGTTGATCCTATATGTAGAGTTTCTCAACTAGTTGAGTAGTAAATTTGATATTTGTATATTCCACTGCATGCCCTAAGAGGAGAATCAAATGGTAGATGCATTGCCACTCCAGTTATGCTGTCAAATTTTTAATAGGCCTAGTTCTATAAGAGAATAAATTACCTTAATAAAAGAATTTAATAGCAAGCCATGGTATCATCACATCCAAAAATACTTAAAAGAGCGGACTTGTCCAAAGAATGCATCAAAAAGGGAAAAGGTTGTGTTAAGAAAATTAGCAAGATAATTAATTTCCTTTAAGGGTAATACATACAAAAGAATACAAGGCAAGCTATAGATTAAATGTATAAGTACAAAAGGGATCGAAAGTATATTAGAAGAGGTGCATACAGAGACATGAGAGACTAATATGAATAAGGTTAATTTAGTCAAGCAGATCATGAGATAGGGTTTCTAATAGTTAACCATGGAGATAGATTGAAAAATTTGTTAAGAAATGCCAAAAATGTCAAATGCATATAGATAGGTGACATCCCCTTCCTATATAACTACACAACTTAACATCACATTGGCCCTTTATAGCTTAGGGGATCTATATAGTAGGATAAATAAGGCCAATAGTTTTAAATGTTCATAAGTACATTGTCATCACCATAGATTACTTCTCTAAATGGGTGCAAGCTACTTCCTATAACAAGTTAGAAATAAAGCATATGGCTAAGTTCATAGAGAAATGCCTCATTTATTGATATAGGGTTTTGCATCACATTGTATCTGATAATAGTATGAGGTCCAAAGTGACACAAGGGACTTGTTGGCAAAGTACAAAATCTAGAATTATAAGTTTTTCCCTTATAAATCCTAGGCTAATAGAGTAGTAGAGGTAGCCAATAAGAATTTGAAGAGGATTGTAGCAAGATAGCAAAGACTTATAGGATTAGGCTAGTAAGTTGCCTTATGCTCTATGGGGATATAAAATTTTAATTAAGGCTACCTCATTCTCCTAAATATACTGGTCAGAAGCACTTTTACCAGTAGAAATAGCAATACAATCATTCAAGATCACCTTGAAGGCTAAAATACTTGAAAAGTGGTAGGTTAAAAGTAGATGCCTATAATTGGCACTAATAGACAAAAAGAAAATGAGGGCTCTATATCACAATCAAGTTTACCCAAAGCGAATCGATAGGCCATTCAACAAGAAGATTAGATAACAAAGGTTGAAATAAGGGGATATGGTGCTAAAATAGCCTAGAATCATTACTACTGATCTAAAAGGAAAGTTCATGCCCAATTGGGAAAGCTTTTACATCCTCAAATAATTGTTGTCAAAAGGAGCTGCCAAAATTAAAGCACCTATAAAGGGCAATCTAAGTAGAAGTTAGAGCACCACATTAGGGATAAAACCCCATAAAGGTGGTCTAGGCAAAAATTAGGGCACTGAGAAAAAAATAATCAATCAAGAAAACTTAAAAAGGTTATTTGATAATAGGGTAACATTAAGATGATGTTAAAATATTCATTGTGGTAATGTTAAATGTTCACACTTGTTTTTACTGTATTTAATGTCACATGGCTATGTTCATTATGTGAACACTTAGTGACATCTCGCTATTACATATCATATAAAGTAGGCTAAGACCATTTTCTTAATGTAATTTGTAATATCTCAAAAGTTTATATAATCACTCGATGTTTACCCCATGTATCTTCTAATAGCATGTGTTCTATTGTCCTATGTAGCACTAATAACCTAATTATTATATGTAACATTAGTAGAAATGTCAAAATCATCCACTTCACCTTAGTTGAAATGCACTACTAGATAGGCCTACAAGTCAAGATAATTCCTCAAGAAGTGAGCCGTAAGGCCAATGCCATGAAACTAGAAAGGCTTGATCACAATTCACTGAGGCCTACTGTATTGTGAATAGCAATGAATGGGTATGTAGAATGAAGCTAATGATGAACTTACCAAGTGTACACACCTAATGTGGCCTCTAGTCTTAACATGATCCAATCTCTACCTCAAATTTGGTCATCAATAACTAAAGAAAGCCATACTATTATTTTACTAACTGACCTGAAGCATTAAAGAGCACACACTAAGGAATGTGATGGTTTAGCCCATAAACCATTACCGATCTAGGATGAACTTCAACTATGAGTCATAATTTCTTTTATAACTATATCTTGAAAAAAGAAAAGAAAAAGAAAGTATTGTTAGATTAAAAACCCCCAATGGCTATTTAAGTAAAAGCAAGCTAGCCTAATGATGTGAAAACTTAAAGAGGGCATATCGGGAAAAAATTAGTGCAGTCCGTTAGAGGAAAAACCTTTAAATGGGCTTTCTAAGAAAAAGTTTAGAGGAGAAAAAAATGTAAAACCCAAAAGAAAACAAGAGGAAAAGAAGAAAAAAGGCAAAAAAGAGATCAGAAGACACTTGTAGAAGTAGAGGACTCCCTTAAAAGAACGACATTAAATTATGCCTTAACATGTCCAAACCATTTAGAGTTTTTACATATGTCAAAGGAAATGGGTTATGCCACATCTGAATCCCAATAATGATTTGAAGCATCATGTAATCATAGTATGGTTCATAAGAGGTGATAGTTAAATACAATGATAGAACCATTAAACCAGTTGTAACGACCCGAAAATCCCAAGTCGTGAATAGTAACTCTTAGGATGTAACTAGTACTTTTTGATAGACGAGTAGTATATATTATAAATAGGTCATAGGTGAATTTTAAAGTAAAAATAGTATCATTTAAATGGTCAACAACTGATATTAAGTGTACTAATGAATAGTATTTTTTCTCAAAAATTTATTGCCCATTTTGCAATAGTTTAAACCAAATTGACCTAATAACCAATATTTAATGTAACTATAGAATTTTTGGGAATTAATAATTAAGGAATAAATATTCATAATAGAGAGTTAAGGAATTTTGAGAATAAAATTCTAGAAGTTGAACGAAGTAAACAATAAATATTCAACTAAATACCCTTTTTGACAATTTTGTCTAAAAAAACCTAGGAATTTAATTTAATTATACTCAATAAATTTGTGGGGATTTATTATGATTAAAAAGATAATTGAATTTTATTTTTAAAAATTTAAAAGAAAATGGGATGAGAAAATCAATAATTGCAGATTTTACTAACCATTGACATTTTTAAGTGAAGTAATATCCACATCCCTATTCACTCATCTTCCTCCTCATTCTTTCTCTCATAGCTAATGAGATCAACAAGAAGAGTTCTCTCTTCTTTTTTGCTTCATCAACCACCCAACTCAAATTTTCCACCATAAATCACAATATTTTGAGCTATAATCACCTAATCCTCAAATAATTTTAGGTGCAAGGTCTTATTTTCCAAGGAAAAGAGGTTAGAGATAGTAAAGTGAATAGTAACCATAAAGGTAAAAAGTTATTGCTTTTGAGTTTTAATAATTTTTATTGGTTGATAGGATATCTAATTTCATTTATATGAACCCAATTTAAGATATGGTATTGAATTTTTATGAATTTTTCTATGAAAAGACTCAATATATAAGCTAAATTGGAGATGAAGAGATGATGGAAAAGTAAGATTGGAGAAACTAAAGTGCATTTAGGTATCAAAGGAAGACTTTTAAAGCTTGTGTTGAGGTAGATATGCTAAATTTAACTTTTTAGGATTTATACATATTATAGAAATTATGTAAATTGAGTATATATGATAAGATTAGTAATGAAAGTTAAGAAAAGGAATATTTGGATTGTATTTTCTATTATTGCTAAATCAGATAAAGTAAGATATTAGGAGAAGTTCTTTGTATTATGATGATAGAGGTTATAAAAGATCTGCTTGGGAGTAAATGATTCATGAGTTTATGGTTTAATGCTAAGAAAAGAAATATAATTAGGATGAATCTTATATGGGCTAAAATATGCAATCTTTAGGACATTTATATATTTCCTTTCTTTCTTGATTTATTGAGCTAGTTGCTTAAGATGAACTTAAAAGTATATGTCATAAATTGGAATTTAGCTAAATGTGATCTTGACAATTCCTTGATAAAAGAAAATCATTGTTGAAATACTAAAGTTAGAGGTAAGAATAAACTTTCTATTTTACTGATATGTTTTAATATTATAAGTTTTATAAGATATTCTTATATGTATAAGCTATGCAAGTTAAGATGTATTATATGGGCTTATTGTAAATCTTAAATTGAAATTAGTGATCGAGCCGAAACAAATGTGTAAATGGACCCATGTAACAATTCAAAATTTTTAAGTTAATATAGTTAAAAGAGTTCAAATAAATATGTTTTGGGATAAAGAGTAGATGAAATGAACTTGTTATATACTTGTGATTATAAAGCCGAAACCTATGCATTAAGAGCTTTGGTAAGATTTTATCTTTTATAAAGATTACCTAACATATATGATTTAATAAGTATAACCATAAGGGTAAATTTTAAATGAAGTATGGTTAAAGGGCCATAAATATTGATTTAATTAAATATGAGAACATGATTACTCTTGTATGAGCCTATATGTAAAACTTTGAGCATATGATACGTATGCATGCATATAAACAAGTATTATATGCATGCATAAGATTATATATAGAGTTCTAAATGAAGTTACATGACAATATAGGCATTTTAGTTAGGTAAGTGAGTAAAAAGTATGTAAAAATCTCTTCATGGCTGAGTTTAAAGAACATAACCTATTTATATTTATAGATCTCCTAGATAAGGTTAAGTGCGTTTAGTATATGAATGTTCAAGTACCAAGAGCGAAATGAAAGCATAGGATTTTATTTTAAAACATTTATATGGAATAATTATACTTAAGGATTTATACATGAATGTTTTCTTGAATATGTGCATAAGTATATGTTTGCAAAGTATAGAATAAAGGCTTTATGAGTTAAGTTTTTACCTTTAAATTATGGTAATGATATGATGTATGACATATACATGTAAATCATGCATATTAAGCCATGAATCTTAATGATAGTAAATAGTAAAAGAATAAGAATATGAGGCGTTATGGCTTATATAGATATAGATATAGTAATATGAAAATGATTACAAGATATGTGATTTTGGTTAAATAGGCCTCCAAGATTTTATGAATATGTATAAACAATAATATGTATAACACTAAGTAAGAAATATGAAAATTTTATTTGCGTACAAATATGTATAATGCATTAAAGATATTAGTTAATATGGCATCACATAATACATAGTTCAAAATGAAATCATGGAATAGTACATGTGAACATAAACTTTTTACATGATTAGAAATGATTTTACTAAGAAAAATATGGTTATAAGAATATGCATTAAAGCCTATCTCTAACTAAGATGTGTAACTATTGGATGAGTGAATACAGTATAGATCATGCCTTTGGGTACTATAGTTCATGCCTTCTAGCATTACAGATTATGCCTTCGAGTGTTACAGGTTGTGCCTTCGAGCACTATAAATCATGCCTTTGGGTACTATAGTTTATGCCTTTAGGTACTATAGATCATGCCTTTAGGTACTATAGTTTTGCAACCTGAGTGCCTATAGGTTCTTTATTCAGGTATTAGAATTATCTTATGAAGAAATTGGCAGATTTTATATATGACATAATAAAGAAATTGATAATTAATTATGAAAGAACAGTGTAGTACTACAATTACTAAGGAAATCAAATTTTACATGAAACATATGATTAATAAAGGAAGATAAGGAATTTAATAAAAAATATCTAAGCGAAAGTTACAAAGTTATTATAAAGGATTAAACATGTATTGAAGTCTTAAATGGTTACATTATACTTATTTAGATTGTGGAGAATGAATCTTTGAATTGGATCACTCGGTTGTTAGTTGTATGCCCTAGAGCACATGTGTAATAGGGATAATTTCATGTACAATCAAACAATTATTCATTAATAAAATGGCATTCTTTATTACTTAGTGCTCA
>CANXYI011366403.1:0-10394 GCA_948208565.1 Hura crepitans | reverse complement strand
ATTCAGATGATTAAAGATGCTAATTAAGATTTTACGATAGTGACCTGTAAATAGCACTGCACGCAAAGCTGAATAGTAAAATAAATAAAAAGTTGCTCAAAATAATTTGAAAATATTATGACTTGATACTCAAATATTTTGAATAGTCTAATAGCTTTAGAATCGAAATTTTCTGAGTTTGGGAACTATTTTTACCCAATTTTCAAGACAAAAAATAGATTAATTTTTCATGTTATTGTTGGAATTTTGGCATGAGATTTTTAGAGGATTTGGGGCTTGAATTTATGGAATTTTAGGGACTAGAATAGAGGAAAACCAATTTTTCTATCGGTTATAATAATTTTTTTAAGCAAAGAAAAATATTATTTTTGAAAAATATATAAAGGGCATTTTTCCTCTCCTCCCATATGTACACAACACTACCATCCTCCACCCCAAAGCTCTAAATTTTCACCCCACACTCCCTTTTACTTTCTCTTATTGATTTCACTCTTCTCGAAGGGAGCCACTATGCAAGTTTACACCTAAAATGATAATCATTTTGAGATGAGTCCGTGGATACCAAAATCATCCAAAACGATAGAGTATTTCAAGAGAAAAATCGAAAAGAAAACTGAGGTGAATAGTAACTTTCTCTCTCTTAAGTTTTTTTGTCTCATAAATTTTAATTTTCACGGGTTCTTAGGATGTTGTAGAGCATGTATTTAGGCTCAAAATATTTTTTTGACTTTTACATTATTTTATATTATTTATTAAAATTTGTACCCTTTTGTATTCATAAGCGAAACGACAACCTGAGCCTCTTGAGGCAAAGAGAAGGCATGAGGTGACTTTAGGGGTCCTGTATGACCTTGTTAAGTAAGTGTGATCACTTTAAATTAGATTGATTAACCATTTAATGCACTATGTATAAAATGACATATATGTAATTAATGGTAATAAATGCATAGAAAATGAAATAAATGCTATAAAAATTATTTGTAGCTTATGACATGATAAATACATGATATTTGATAACTCGATGTGTTTGAATGTGATGAAAATTATGAAAATGTGATTTTTTGCTATTAGTGCATTATGTGAGTAAAAAACTCGAAAATGCCATATTATGTTCTTATGTCTAAAAATGCATGCATATTGTATTTTTATGAATTGAAACATGTATAAATGATTTGATGAGAGCTAGAATGCCATAAAATGACTCTTTATGCTTATGTGCAGCATTATGCCTAATTGAACCATAAAGCACACTAATGTGCATGCAGGTGTTCTTATTGACAAAAGATGTCATGTATGTATGAATGCAATATGTTGTTATGCTTAAAATGGATTTTTGACATATAATGGATATATATGTGTGATACATGCATGATGAGGCATAATATGGCTAATTAAAGGCAACTATGGAAAATTTGCCATGATATGAACATTTGCATTGATATTTATGTCTTTATGTGACATGTCGAGATATTTAGCATCCCAATGAAATTACACCTAGGAAAATGGATCCTAAGGGTGTAATGGACATCGATAGGCTTAAGTTGGCCAATTGTACATGTGTAGGCCATGCAATGGTGCATTGAGGCCAATGATGATTTTTATGCTAATATAATATAATGAAATGTGAAATTTGGTAAATTGACATGTTTAATGATGCCTATATAGTTAGACAACCTAGTTTAGATTGGTTGATTGGTCAACTAGGATTGTAGCAGCTACTAGCATATCTATGGGTATAAGACCTTCGGGTCATTGATTTATGTGTCGATGAGAATGAGAGCCTTTAGGCATAAGATTTACTTTTCTGATATGCATGAGAGCCTTCGAGCCTAAATTTACTTACCTATGTGATATGAGAGCCTTCAAGCCTAAGTTTACTTACTTATGTGGTTTGAGAGCCTTCGGGCCTAAGTTACACATTTATGGGTGTGGAGAGCCTTCGGGCCTAAGTTAAGCATCTTTGAATCTAGAGAGCCTTCGAGCTTAAGTAATTCTATTATCCAATTTTGTTTAGTTATCTTATCAATATGGGCATTAGTTAAATGACTAAAATTGCTTAAAATCGCATAAATTGAGTTTTTATGTTAAATGGCATTAATATGTTACCTATGGACATAATATGATCAAATGACCTAAAATTGGTTTTAAGATTCTTGAATGTGTTATTTTCACTTGTATGAATAATTATAGTGATTATATGTGTATACATCTCAAATACTAATATGGATAGCTATGAGGTGTATTATGGCACTTATGATCAAAAAATAGGTATGTCACTACTAGTTGTGATATATGAGTTTGGTATGACATTTTACTAGCTATTGTGATGTGGTATGACTTTTACTATGTCTTATGGCCTACAAATGGCTAATTTATGATAATGGTGAATTTTTTTGGCATAAATGATGCTTAAAGAATAAAACTTTATTCATGTGATGCATTATGTCTATTAAATGATAATTAATTGATGTTTTAATAATGCCTCAAAAAATGTTCCATTAAATGCATTATCTATGCTTGTAATGTGCATGTTGGCATCTAAGACACCATAAATACATGAATATGACTCTAAATCCAAAATTGGTTTATGTTGCATGTAAATCACAAAAAATGCATAACTGTAATAGGAAATTCGGATATGGTTTGTGTGCATTATAAACATGCTATAATTTGCCTTTTTACAAGTTAAAGTAATTACACCACTAAGCGAAAGCTTAGCACATTGCCTATTTGCGATGCATAGGTAATAGGGTAGCAAATTAAAGCTAAAGCTTATGAAAGCAAGAGACATTAAGATAACCCCTACATGGCTATTTTTGTATTCTTTTTATAATAGTAATGATGATATAAATGTAATGTCTAAGTAGTTATAATGCTTTTGTGATCCTAAAGGGATTGGGTCTAATCTGCATTTTTTAGTAGGGTTTTGTATTAAATATTTTAACTGTGGATCTTATTTCTATTTTCTCACATGTTGTGTGTAATGATTAATAAATTGCATGTGAAAATGTTAATTGTGAGAGCCTGAGGCTTATTGTGATATTGATGTATTTTTGGAGGGTCGAGAGGACCTATATGAGTTGGAGATGTATGTTGTGAATGTATAAAAGTGTTTTTAAGTAGATAAAAATTTGGAAACGTGTCCTAGTACAGTCGTTATGCTGCTAGATTTCCAACATGATGACCCTAATATTTACCTCGATTTACATACCGAAAATATTTTTAATGTTTTAGTGCATTTCCAAGTCAAGAAATGTTTTCTTATATAAAAGTTTTAAATTTTAAGTGATTTTGGATAATGGAACTGGATATCATTTTATATGCACTTGTCCTCTATTTTGGTCTAGTGTATAGATCGGGTGGAGGGTGTAACTCTTATGGCTTCCAATTCCTTCACAATTCAATTCTCAACATATTAAACTAATTTTTGGTTGTAATTTAGAAGAGAAGAGCTTGCAAAAAGAAAAAAATGGTGGATGGAGAGGGAGAATAGTGTCAGGATGGTAAAGGAAGAAAGAAGGAGGGAAGAGAGAGTGGTGAGTGGCACTTGCCATGTGGACACTTACTTGTCACCAAGGCCTATTTATAGTGGCTAAGGTGGCATGAGTGGAGTCACATGCCACTCGAGCATCCTGAAAATGCTCAATTTTGTTAAAAACTTTAAAGAATTTTTAAAAATCAAATAGACCTCCCAACATCATTACATTTATTTTAAAATCCTTGATTAGTCCCATTTATAAGGTCATAAAATTTCACGGTCAAATTCCACCAACAGGATAGTTAACTAATTGCCACGATGTACGTGTAAAGCTTAAAATTAAAAAAATTTGCAAATGACCTCAAAATTCAAAAATTCTTTAACCAATGGACTTAAGGGAATTTTTAACCTTTAGGGTTTGGTATTTTTAGGTTTGTTGGGCACATCTCGAGTCATTCCTAGCCTAGCTCTATATGAACTTACGACTTACTAGATTACAGCCTAAAATAATTTTTTGGTTCTACTAAATCTTTAAATTAAGTTAATTTCATCAATTTATGGCCCATTGAAGTTTCATGAGTAGTACCTCTACCTCAGGCCTCTTAAAGGTGATTTGGCACTTTGAGAACACTTTTTGACATCAATGGTACTATTCATGGAGCCTCGACTTACAGGCATTACATACATAGAGGGCTATGATCAATTTTGTACAATTCAATTAAAAAAAGTCACTTAAAATTCCTTAACAATAAAATTTAAATCTCTTTTTAATTAAAATAAATTCCTAAAAATTTAGTAAATAGAAAAACTTTGATTCTCTGGTAAATTTTGACAAAATGGCTGAAAATGGTTATTTTGCTGAATAGTCTCATTCAGCTTTCAAAATTTTATTTTCAATGTTCCTTAATTTTTCATAAGAAATCTTTATTCCATAATTATTATTCCCTAAAAACACCATTTTTTATATTAAATATTGACTATTAAGTCAACTTAAATGAGACTATTATAAAAAGGGAAAATCTTTTTGCTAAAACACTATTTATCAATACACTTGTTATCTATCTTGACCATTCAAATAACCATATTTTCCTTGCAAATTTCATTTATGGACTACCTTTAACATGCACTATTTATCCATTGAAATAAGTACTATTCATTACTTAAGAATTATTATTCATTACTTGATATTTTTGAGGCGTTACAAGGAAAGCAACAAATTCTTAATTTGTTTTACGATTTCTTAAGTACATAGTCTAATTTTTTAGGTAAATTAACCGTATGCTTGATAGCTAAGGTGATTATACACTAAGAATGTATGAATTTTGTTGTATACATGTGGTTGAACTAATGAAAAGGGAATTCAAAATTTGCTTTACCTTTACGAATCTATATGTATATGTCAAATGGAACTTAAATGTTTTAAAGGTTGAATTATGATTTATAATGAAAATGGAAGGGAGTTATTATAGGTGAAAATCCTAGTTATTATTGGTTGATGTAAAAAAAAGGCATTGAGGGTCGTTTTTGTTGTAAAAGTAGTTTGCAAGTTCATAGTAAGTGAATTGCACATTTTAGCAATTTTAGCATCATAGAAATAGGGTTAGAATAGAAATATGATTAAAATTTAATGGCAAATGAAGGATTGTGATTATGAATTTGTTCAAGTATATAAGTATGAGCATGATATGTCTAAAAAATGTGCAAAAATGTGGGCATAAATATAATCATAGGTTTTTCATGATTATTACGTAAAAAAGATGAAAATATGATTTTATGTTAAATAAATTATTAATGTTCATGTTTATGTATGATTAAATGATGAAACATTTGTATATATGTAGAGAATGAGAGAACAAAAAGAAGAAATCATGTATTTTAAAAGGCAAGGGTAATGAAATTATATAGATGCAAGGCAATATAGAGGGTAAATAAGTTTATTTATTTATGCATTCCAACTTCTCTATTGTTTTTACAAGCTTAATTTAGTAAGAACTTTTTCTAAATAATTTAAACCACTTGTTCATGATGCAAGTTTTTAGCATGTAAAATGGAAATGTAATTAAGTCAAACTACTTTTATATTTAAATTTATAACTAAATGACATTTGATAAAACATGTGTGAATATTTTTGTATGCTTAGGAAAAAAAATATAAAACACCTTGTCGAAAAATAATATTATGATTTTGTGTTGGATAATTATGGTTATGCATGTGAATTCAGAAATATGATTTTAGATATTTAACAAGTGAGTGAAATGAGACTTTTATGTTTTTAATCCATAATCTTTCATGAGAATTAAGTAAAGTTCAATTTAAATACAAGTTTTCTAAATGAATTTGACCAATTTATTTGTAATGCAAGTTTTGATTCTCAAGAAACTTTCCTCTACTAAATGAAAAGGTAAGTACATTTAACTTTTTACATATGGAGTATGATATAGTAAGTAATTGTATGCTCGATATAAATAAGTATTCCTTTGTTTGCTTAGGATGAATGAGATTTAAGATAGTTAAGGCACCTATATAATAAAGTGATTCAGTATGTTATATGAGAATAATGTTATGTTCATGTAATTATTCATAATAGTTATGATTATGAGAGTGAATTTGAAATATTGAACTTCTTTTTAATATATGAAAAAAGACATTTTTTAAGTTGTAAGCACTTTATGCCTAAAGGAAGTTATTTAAACAAATTTAAACCATTGCATGGACTTATCCAATATGAAGTGACTACATACAGTAAGCTAATAAAAGCCAGGGGTAAGACTAGGTACAATCTAAGATAAGATAGCATTGGCATGCCAAAGATGGTTGTAGATATGCTAAAAATGGTACTAAACACTTAGTGCCTTACGATATGCTATGTGAGCTCTAAGCTATATGTTATCTTATGCCATGTTTATGCATATTCTAATGTTACATTGGATGATGCCACATGATTGCAATTATATTTACATTCTAATTTATCCTTCCTTAGGGAGATTATACTAGTTCCTCAACTATGGCTCTTTAATGTGAATAATCATAAGAAAAGATAAATATTGTATATATAAAGGGTAGAGATATGTGCCAATAGTAACTAACTCAAGTTATGACTTCCTTTCAGAGGAAAATGTGTCTGTAATTGACAAGTTATACACCTGAATGATAAGCAAGATAATGCTATGTATTTGTATGATTAATAAGTAGATGTATATGATTGGTAGGTTTGATAGAGTTATATAAATGTATATAATTGATAGTTGAAACATAATGCCCCTAACCCTTATCTAGTGAGGTCCCGAGATAAAGATTCCATGTAACTTAATATTCAATTGATTATACATTTCTAATTACATAAATCCAATATTTAGAATATATCTTTTTAATAATAATCTTTTTTACTTTATATAAATAGGGTATAGTGCTAAAAAACTTGGCAGCATAATAGCTACACTAGAAGCACTACTCAAATAGTACCCATGTAAAGTAACACTCTTAATACATGTATTCTAAAATTTCCTTAATAATTCATCAATAAGATCTCAATTAACTCATTAACATCAATTCAATCCAAAAACATTTCCACATATGTATATGCGTGTGTGTGTATCACATATTTGATTCAATTTTATACAATCATCATTTACATAATGCACTTACAATCCATAAATAAAAATATATGTAATTAAAATACTATACTTACATCTTTATCTATATGCACATTAATATGCTTAAAATTAACAAAATCAAATGAATTTACAACATCAAAATACCCAAAGTAAAAGGCTCGAGCTTGAATTGCTAGAACTTATCTTCTTCTTTCTTCTTCCATCTACTAACTATGAGTCATAAGTAGTGATGCCCTAAGCACTCATTTTAGTGGTGTGCTTTGATCTTTATAATTGAAAAATACATAATATGCTTAATATCTAACAAATTCTATAGTCGAACACTATATTATATTATTTAACTACTAATGTAATAACTCGAATATCCTAACTCTCGTGAATAGTACTTTCAAAGATGAATAGTGCTTCCCTAAACCTAAGTCACACTAAGTGTAACGATAAGGAGTATTATTTGTGAGAGAATTTTAAGTAAAGTTTGAAGCCAATCCGAAGTCATTTGAATGGTTAAAAATGCTAAAGAACATTTTATGGTAGTGTTTTGTGAATAGTGCTGTAGGTAAAGTTGAACCATAAAATAATTCAAAAGTTACTCAAAATAATCTGAAAATATTACAACCTAATACTTAAATATCCAAAATAGTCCATTGGCTTTAGAATCTGAATTTTCTTATATGGAGAAGTATTTTTACTTAATTTTTGGGAAAAAATATGGTAATTTTTTGGGTTTCCTTTATTTTTCAACCTTAAGGTTTTAAGTGAATTTAAAGGAGGAATCTAACTAATTTTGGGGACAGAAATGAGGGAATTTCAATTTTTTGAGAGGGGATAAAAATTTTACTAAATTTGGGGAAATAATTTTTAAAAATTATAAATACCGGGTTCCCTCCATTTTCATCCCATTTCCTCTCCTAAATCCTCCAAATTCCAGCACCTATCTCTACCCACCCATCTCTACCTCCCTCTCTTCTTTTTCTTTCAACAAACACTTGTACCCATCATCAGAATCTTCTCTCAAAGGGTAAATCATCCTAAAAGGAACCCATGAACACTAAAAAACTCGAATTTGGTAGAGTAACTTGGGGGAATCGCAGTTTCCCTCTCGAGGTAAATAATGCACATCCAACATTAACTTTCTTTTAGTTTTAATATTTTTCCTAGGTTCCTCGGGTGCCTAAGAGAGTATATATAGTCTTATTTTGATTTTCAAAGCTTTCTATGATTTTATATCATTTTTCTAAAAATCATACCTATTTAATTTGTAGGCAAAAACTCGAACAAAGCTTTCTAGGGCAAAAAAAAGGCCTAGGAGAGCGTCGAGCATCCCGGATGACCTATCTCGATATATATAATCACCTTAATTTAAATGAAATGTATAAAAATTTATTATGGACATTTATGAAATAAATTGGCATTTAATTCAATAATGGGTAATAAATACATTTGTTGGCATAAATCCATGTTAATGCATGTAATATGATGGCCTAGAACTTATTATACATGTGTGATGCATATTTATGGTGAAATTAAGTAATGAATGCATTATGTTAATTTTATGCATTTATTGATGTTGTATGTAACTAATATGCACATGTGTGTGTATCATTAATAGATGTTATTATGTGGCATGAATGAGATGTATGGTAAAAGTATGTTGGCCGAATGGTCCTTGAATGATGACATGCTTATATATGTAATAATATGACCATATAATGCCAATATGTGATATTAAAGCTATATGATATTGTATAGTCAATTTGAAGTGTATGGACATGATATTAAGCATTTAAGCATAATTTCTAATTGTCAATGTATATGTATGTGTGATTTAATGGCCTTGGGTAAGTGGAGGCCGAAATTCATCCATATGGGCCATATGTGCATTTTGTGAATTCTAGCATGTGCTTTTGTTTATAAAGCTTGCTTTGGCTTTTAATGCCTTTTTATGTGTTTACATGTGTCAAATGAAGATGTGTATATGCTTGTAGTGGTGGCCATATGCCATCTTGAATGTCATATAGTTTATTGCCATGTATATAGTCATATAATGCATGCATATTACTAAACACTGATAATATGCATGAAATGGCACATAATGCAAAATGTGATAATTATGCATAACCGTGATGCATTAGACCTTATATTTCATCTTAATGATGAAAGTAATGGCATGAAATGTGATTATGATGCTAGATGAGTTTTTTAGCTTTTATACCTAGGCAATATGACCGTTTGGTGTTTTTTTTGAGCTTATGTAAGCCTAATTTGGCTATGCTATATATTATTTAACACTTGCTGCTTGGCATAAGTGTTTAGGCCTCATTGATATGCGAAATGGCCAATGTGATTAATTATATAAGCTGGAACATAAACAATGTTATGCATTTTAAAATGGATAAAATGTGATAAATTGACAAGTTTAATGATACCTATACAGTTAGACAACCTAGTTTGGATAGGTTAACTGGTCAACTAGGATCAACAGCTGTAATATTTACCTTTTGGTAGGAGACCTACAAGTTATATGCATTTTTATGTCAATGGGCACTAAGCTTTTAAGCCACTATTTTAACACTTCCTTGTGTAAAGCCTACAGGCTGATGCATTTTGTATCTATGGATACCAATGCATTTAGGTACACCATTTTAAACACCTTTGGGTGTGCAGTGCCTTCAAGTGCATGGTTATCCACTATCTAGCCTTGGATAATTATCTTTAGTATGGGCATGAGTTAAACATATAATAAGGATAGTTGTAATTTTAGCATAGGTTAAGCATAAAAGTGATAGCATTTATGGCTTGAATGATGCATTATATGTGACTTTGGCAATTTTGACATAATGGTGGGTTAAACCTAAGAATATGACATATATGTTATTATGTGAAGTTTATTAACCATAAATCACTGTGTTGGAGTATGTAGGGTCTTGAAAAATGAATATGTGGTAATGATGTAGGTGTATGTTTTTGAGTCGAAATGCATGTTGTTATGCTCATTATGGTGCATAATTTAGTATGTGTATAGTTTTGACTGATATATAAGTACTTTATATGTATGGTTAATTTTATTTATGTTGAGAACTATTATGCGGTGATTATAGACCTAATATAGTTTTCGTGTTTTTAAAGGCAAGTATGTGTTACAATTGCATAATTATGTGATATTCATATTATATGCATATGTATGATAGTAAATGATTCACTTGACATATATTGCATAAATGTATGCTTAAATTGTCATTTTCAAGCTAAACTGATTACACTACTAAGCGAAAGCTTAGCGCATTTGCTTGCTTGTAATGTTT
>CANXYI011366333.1:0-13937 GCA_948208565.1 Hura crepitans | reverse complement strand
CCTAAATTTTCTAGGGGACTTAAAAAATGTGTCATTTCTAAGAGATTTTTTAGGAGCAATGTCTTAGCACTACCTGAATCAAATTATTCTCGAGTGTAATGTCTTAGCACTACCCGACTTTAAGTTCAACATCCTAGCACTGATTGAACTGACCAACCCTCTAGTGCAACATCCTAGCACTACCTAACTTTAGGTGTAACGTCCTAGCACTATCTAAACCAACCAACCTTCGGGTATAACATCCTAGCACTGCCCAATTTCAAGTGTAATGTCCTAGCACTACTTAAACCAACCAACCCTCAGGTGCGACATCTTAGCACTGCCCGACTTTAGGTGCAATGTCCGTGCACTACTTGAACCAACCAACCTTTGGGGGTAATGTCCTAGCACTACCCGACTTTAAGTGCAATGTCCTAGCACTGCCTAAACTAACCAACCCTCGGGTGTAACATCCTAGCATTACCTAAACTAACCAACCCTCTGGTGCAATGTCCTAGCACTGCTCGACTTCAGGTGTAATGTCCTAGCATTGCCTGAACTAACTAACCCTCAGGTGTAACATCCTAACACTGCCTGACTTTAGGTGCAATATCCTAGCACTGCTTGAACTAAACAACCCTCGGGTGTAATGTCTTAGCACTATCCGATTTTAGGTGCAATATCCTAGCACTACCTGACTTCAGGTGTAATGTCCTAGCACTACCTAAACCAAGCAACCCTCGAGTGTAATGTTCTAGCACTACCAGACTTTAGGTGCAACGTCCTAGCTCTCCTTAAACCAACTAACCCTCTAGTGCAATGTCCTAGCACTGCCTTAACCAACTAACCTCTAGGTGCAGCATCTTTGCACTACCTGATTTCAGGTGCCACATCCTAGCACTGCCTGAAGTAAGCAACCCTCTGGTGCAATGTCCTAGCACTACTCGACATTAGGTGCAATTTCCTAGCATTGCCTAAACTAATGAACCTTGGCTGTAATGTCTTAGCACTTCCCAGACCACATTGACTTTGGTCCTGGCGAATCTTACAGAAAGATCACCCTCGAGATACATGTCTCTTTCCTTTCTAAACTTTAGGTCACCTTACGCACTTTGTAGATGACTCCCTAAAGTTTAGAGCAACTGTAGACACTAGTTCTCTAGGGCTCATAGGTTCGGTTTGCCTAATGATAATGAAAAAAACAAAAATCCCAAATATCGATTTTTTACATCCAAACTAAAGATATCAAAACCTTTTCTTTTTTAAAAAAATCGAAAACGGTCATTTTCCAAGAGAAAATGGATGTTTTGAAGAAAATAGGCCATTCTTGTGAGAGAATGGCCGTTTTGAACCCAAAACATCCAAAATGGCCGTTTTAACCTTTTTAGGCCGTCACACAAGTGAGGCGCCCGTTTTGGGCCCAAAATGGCAAAAACGGATGTTTAGGCCCAGAACTGGCCATTTTCACCCAAAACGGGCATTTGGCCCCTAGAAACGGCTATTCTAGCCGTTATTATGCTAAAAACAGCCATTTTCAGGGCAAAAATGCCTGTTTTGTGTATTGAGGGTTGTGCATAAAAACCAATTAGGTCATTTTGAGCCAAGGTTAGTCAATTTAAGGAGAGAGAAAATTTTATAGAGAGAAACTGCACAAAAAAGGCAAAAATATTATTCCAACTCTATTTTTTTTCCAAGATTCAAGCACCATTTTCTATCCGATTTGGGATCTTTCTAAAGGCAAATATACCGGTGTGTTGATCGATCCATTTTTCTTCTATTTTTTAGTTTTTCCTTTTCCATTTTATCCATCTACCAGTTAGATGTGATAAATTATTTGTGCCATATTTTTTGCATTTGTGGGACTTCTTATTTTCATTTAATTTCTTTCTGTTATTTTATTTTTGCTTTATATCAAGAAATATTATTTTTGTCATTTTTGTTGTTTTATTTTTCTTCTTTTTGCATTATCCATCTAGCAGTTAGATGTAATAATTTATTTGGCCAATATTTCATATTTTTGTGATTGTCTATTTTTATTTGATTTGTCTATCTTTTTTATTTTTGCTTCGTATCCAAAAGTACTATTTTTGTCGTTTGGGCTGATTTTGTCTTTCTTTTCATATTATCCATCTACCGGTTAGATGTGATAATTTATTTGTGCAATATTTTATATTTTTGTGACTATTTATTTTCATTTAATTTCTGTCCGTTTTTCTTTTTTTCGCATACTAATATATTATTTCTGCTATTGTGATGCGAGTTACTTGATTATTTAGGGCTGATTGTTGCCCATTGTTTGTTAGATTGTATTTGAGGCATCCCAAAATGTAATTTTTATTTTTATTTGGTTAGATTGTATTTTAGGTAATTGCCTTGTATTTTATTTTTATTATCAAATTATTTTCTTGTATATTCTGTGGATACTGTAATAATTAGGAAAATGATTTTTTACGCATTCGAAAAAATAACCAAAATATTTTTATTTAATTAATTGGTGTTTTATTAATAAAATGGGTTTTATTTTTCTTAAAAAAAGTCATAATAAAATCATTTTCTAAAAATTAACATGTGAGAACCAAAGTTCTCAAATTAAATCCTTTACCCGATTTATGCATGATACTTCCAATTCTAATCTAGAAACATTTCATGAACACCGAATTAGGTGAAAAATTGATTTTACACATTAAAAAGAAATAATAATCAAAATTATATTTTTACCCAATAAATTGGTGTTTTGCTAATAATATAAATTTCGATTCTTTCTTAATAAAAGTTACAACAATAAAATCTATTTTCTAGAATTGACATTTGAGAACCAAATTCTTAAGCCATTCTTTAAAATAAAAGTCACCACAATAAAATTCATTTTTCCAAATTGACATTTGATAACCAAAGTTCTCAAACTATTCCTCTAAATAAAAATCACCACAATAAAATTCATCTTTCTAAAATTGGCATCAGAGAACCAAAGTTCTCAAAACAATCAATTGCCTAATTTCATATATGTTATTTCGATTCCAAGCACCTATTTATTTTTTTGTAAATATATTCTATAACTTTTCTACATGAATATGTGATTTACTTTAACTGCAAAACATCGCTTGAGAAAAGGAATAGTATCATAAAATCAAAATGAATTTCCATATTAATTTGAGGTATAAATAAGAGTAGGATTCTGAACCACTTTGGTTTTGGCCCTACAAGGTATTTCTCGACTCTGTCAGGTGGCGACTCCTACCTTGTAGTGCCCAACTTGCACCTCCTAGGCTAATAAAAAAAGGAGTGGCCTTAGATTCCTTTAGCTTCCTTCTCATCTTTCGAGACTCGAGAATTGAGGCTTAAGTTGAGTCTTAGGCTACTTCGATTTGATCGATCTAAGGAAAATATAAGGGATGTGAACACGGGTGCAACATCTCTAACACTACCTAAAATAAGTTAACTCTAGATCCAATATCCCTAGCACTGTTTAAAGGAAAAAATTAGCTCTGGGTGCAATGTCTCTAACACTGCTTGAACTGAGTCAACTTCAGATGCAATATCTTCAGCACTGTCTAAAGGAAAAAAATTAGCTTCAGTTACAACATCATCAGTGCTGCTCAAATCCCATCAGCTTCAGATGTAACATCTCTAGCACTGCCTGAACCAAGTCAACATCAGATGTAATGTCTCTAGCACTATTAAAATGAAAAAATTAGCTTTCGGTGCAATATCTTCAGTGCTGCCTGAATCGCATAAGCTTTAGGTGAAACATCTCCAATAATACCTGAACCAAGTCAACTTCAGATGCAATATCTCTAACATAGTCTAAAGCAAAAAATCATCTTTGGGTGTAATGTCTCCATCAATGCCTAAATAAACTCAACTTCAGATGAAATGTCTCTAGCATTGTTTGAAGGAAAAAATCAGCTTCGGGTGCAACACCTCTAGCGTTGCTTGAATCCCATCAACTTCAAGTGCAACACCTCTAACACTACCCAAACCAAGTCAACTTTAGATGCAATGTCTCTATCACTATCAGAAGGAAAAAATTAGCTTTAGGTGCAAATGTCTCCAGAATTGGCTGAATCTTAACAACATCAGATGCAATGTCTCTAGCACTATCTAAAACAAAAAATCAACATCGGGTGTAATGTCTCTAGCATTGCCCCGATCCCATTAACTTCAATTACACAGACTCTACTTTAGAACACCTACTAAAAAGGGTTACCCCATAAAGTATTCATCTCATTCTTTCTAAACTTTGGATCACTTGACGCACTTTGTAGTCACCTTCCCAAAGTTGGAGGCAACTGTTGACACTAGGTTTTAGGGGCTCCCATGTTTAGATTGCCTAATGATGATGAAAGGACAAAATATCCTAATAAATAGGGATATTAATGTCCAGTTTGAAGATCTCAAAGTTTTCTTTAAAAATTTTTCTTTTAGTCTTTTCCCGACCTAAAAAGTCTCACGGTATAACTTGGAATGCAAGAAAAATAGGCATTTATGGTGGGCCTAAGGCTCGAGCCAATTAACTCGAGCCTGATGCCTAACATTGACACCAAAGAGGGTACAAGCAGTTAATCCCCCTGCGGCATAAGCCGTTTTCATGAAAATAACCATTTTTTCTACCAATACCAAATGACCGTTACAAAGAGGATTACCCTCAAAATGGCTGTTTTGGGAAAAATGGCAATTTTCACCTCTAAAATGGCTTTTTTCTACCTCAGGATTCATATATAAATACTAAGAGTCAATTTTCCAAAAGGGAGGAATATACATGCACCAAAAACATAAATAAAAAGTCTTTCAAAACACCATTTTCATATTTCTTGAAGGTTTTCTGCATAATTTTTCTACCTTTTTGAGATCTTTGCTAAAGACAAATACACACGATGGGTTGACCAACCTTTCTCCTATTTCTTTTAATTTTCTTTCTTCCTCTTTTATCCATCAACTAATTAGATGCGATAATTTATTATTTGTACATTATTGTTGTTATATTTATTTGATTGTTTATTTCATTTTTATTCCTATTCATCTTTCTATTTTACTTTGTATACTAACATCTTAATCTTATTGTGATGGAGCTATTTGATTTACTCGGACCCAATTATCTTTTCTTTCTATTGCTTCATTAAACCTCGGTGATATAGCCTTTTACTATTCCTTTAGTTTTATTTCTTTCTTGTTATTGTTTTTATTTTTGCTCTTTACTTTCCTTTACTTATTCTCTTTATCATTGTTCATTTTATTATTTACATTGTATTTTAGGATATTTCAAATGTAATTTTATTTTTATTAGGTTGGAATTTATTTTAGGTAATTACCATGTAATTTATTTTTATTTTGATTATTTTTCTATATATTTTGTGAATATTGTAATAGGAAGAAAATGATTTTTACACTTTAGAAAAATAATCAAAATCATTTTATACCTAATTAATTGGTTTTTTTAAATAAAATTAGTTTTGATTTTTTTCTTAATAAGTCATAATAACAAATTTTTTTTTTCCTAAAAATGGACATGTGAGAACAAAAGTTCTTAAGACAATCAATTACTCAATTTCATGTGTATGGTATTTTAATTTCCAGTAATTTATTTATTTCTTTTTTCAATATGTTTTGTTCTTCTTTTTTCATAAACATATGTGATTTATTTTAATGTCAAAACTTGCTTGAGAAAAAGGATAATATTATAAATTCAAATTGAAATCCCATATTAATTAAAGGTATGAATAAGAGTAGGGTTCCAAAACACTCTAGTTTTGGCCCTACAAGGTATTTCTTAACTCTGGTATAGTGGTGACTCCTACCGTTTGGTGCCCAACTCGCTCTTTCTAGGCTAATCAAATAGGAATAGCTTAGGATTCCACTAATTTCCTTCTCATCTTTTTGGACTCAAGGAGTGAGATTTAGGTTAAGTCTTTAGTTGTTTCAATTTGACTGGCCCCAAAAAGGAAGGGATGTGAAAAAGTATCATTAAACTCAGCATATTATGTCATTTTAGCCATTTATACATTTTACACAGTTTACATCATATCGTTATGTAATTATGTCACATTGGCCTTTTTGCATATTATGAAGGCCTAAAAACATATGCCCACATCATAACGATATAATTACATCATATAGCTAACTTAGGCCTACATAATTATCACAAAATTATTACATCATGTTAGTGTAATAGCTTAAAACATCAACATATCACATCACATGCATAAACACAAGAACTATTCAGCCCACACAAGCATAAAGCATTCAATGAATGTTTCAAACTCTTTAACAAGCTTTATTAACACATTACAATGTCATAAAACACATCTGTGTGTTTTAGTTCTCATTAATACATCAATATGCCATTTAAAGCATCACTATGCCTTATATGGCCATAACATATGTCATACATGCACTTTTCATATCAAGCATATTCATACTACATTATAATCATGCATTCATGCCTTATAATGCCTAAAGCATCAAACATTCACATAAAAGCCATATTTTGAATCAACACACCATTTTACAAATAATATGGTATTTATCGATATAAGACACATAAAGCCTCATTACATGGCAAAAGTCCATATTAATATCATGGTGGCATTCGACCACTCTCATATGCACACACTTATACATTTAAACATGTTAAACCACTTACATATGCATTTATGCCCTTTTATACATAGATGCTCACATATGCAATTTAAGCCTTCATAATAACTAAAGCATTTCATTTTCACCATAGAGGCATTCAGCCATTACCATAAGTACACACATGTTCATTTTATCACGTGTAAGCATACACAATCACATTTTCACTATTTTTTCCATATATTACAAAAAAATATACATTTAAGGCATAACTAGTGTAATATTTATGCTTCTAGCTTACATGAGCCATTTGGCCCCTTATCGCATGCATACAACATCCAAAACACACATTTCGATCACTCAGTACCACCATATAACATATTTAACTAATTCATGCATTACACATGTAATGGCCATTAATGAACAATATGTAATAATGGCACATATTAAATTTTTATGCATTTTCATCCATTTTTAAGTGATTATACAAACTAAAAATAGTTGTCAAGTACACCCATAGCTATCCTAGGCCTTTCCCTTACCTTGGGAAGCTTGGTTCAAATTCTCACCTACGAATTCAAATAAGTTTGATTTTAGAAAAATCACAAAAATTCATATGTATCTCTAAAAATTAAAACGATCATACACATGCACTCTTAGGCATTTTTGGGGTCTAAGAAAAATATCTAAATTGAAAGAAAATTACTCGATCATGATTTGGTTAATATTCACCTCAAGAAGGAAAATCATGATTCCACTCGAGATTCTCCACCAAACGAGGCGATATTGGTCTTTAAAGCTTCATCTTAAGATGCTCTACCACTCAAAAACCATTTTTTTGGAGTTGGTGTGGAGGATAAAGAAGAAAAAGAGAAGAAAGTAAGAGAGAGGGTGTGTCGGCTATTAAAGGGAAAGAATAAGGGAAGTAAAGGGAAATGAGGAAATGGGTGGAAATGAAATGATATTTGGGTATTTATAGTTTTTTCAAAAATTAATTTTATTTTGGTTCCATAATTTTTTTTACCTTCTAGAATGTTCAAAATTCTGCAAAATTGGTTTTAAAAATTAAACAAATATGAATCTCATAAAGACTAAAATAATCGGGCTCGAAAGACAAAGAAAACTAAAAAATTTAATATTTTTCCTGAGCCAAAAACTTGGTAAAAATACTTCTCGATATCTAAAAATTCTTATTACAAAGCCAATGGTTTATTTTGAATATTTTAGTATCAAGTTCTAATATTTCTGAATTATTTTGAGCAACTTTTAAATTATTTTACTGTTCAGCTTTGCCTGTAACACTATTCATAGGACACTATTACGATATCTTCTGTAATCTTTTTAACCATCCAAATGTCTTCAGGTTAACTTCAAAATTTTTCCAAAATTCTCTCATAATTAATAATTCCCATTCATACACTTAGTATGACTCAAGTTTTAGGAAGCACTATTCATGAGAGTCGGGATTTTCAAGTCATTACATGTTACATATCTTTTCTCATGTACATTTAATCACAAACATCACTTTAAGTACATACCTCATCAATAACATGCATATGAGAGACATATATACACGCTCATGCATTATGGCCATTCAGCCATTGAGTTACATACCTCCACATATATCTTTTTAACATGATAAATGCATACTCATAAGATCTTTCATTCAATTACATCTATATATGTACGTACCAAATAACTAGTATGTATACTTACAATGTAGGTGCAATTACATGCATTATGAATAGAACACATTTCATTAACTCATTTAATCTTAACTCATTTATATATATCACATATAAGCACATAACATACTTATCATACATTTTTGAGATATATGAACCCATGTATACCTCTTTAACTTAACTAGCCATGTATGCCTAATTAAGGCATTTGATCATTTTAATCTCATAATTTACTATATGTTCATATGACATCTCACACCACATTTGTTTAGAACATAGCCATACATAAATCATCAAAATTACTGATTAACATGATAAAACCATTAATACCATTAGTTAGAAATTTACCATGAGATTACCTATTTTCACATGATAATGCACAAATTGGAATCAGAAGCATAATATGACTTCCTCATCAATTTATACCTAATTCAAGCATCTTAGCTGCATTATCATATATCTCATTCATGTCATATAACATTATTAATGGCATTAACTACACATAATTGAGAATTTAACACATTTTTACTCATATAGTCATATTATGTAAATTAGGGCATTTCATCAACTTTACATGATTTAATCCATCTACACATACTATAAAGGATACACATACCTCACTAAGATCAATTCTAAATAATAGCATCCTTAAGCCTTTAATTTCCTTTTTCCCTTAATCCGTTCTCATTCTTTTCTTTGAACATAATCCTTCATATAAATTAAAAATTCATAAAAATTAAATATACTTTTATAAATCAATACAACCATAAATATCTCTTCTTAAGCATTTAAGGATTCTTAGAAAAATATAAAATCATGCAAAAAATGCATCCCTAAAATTTTGGAGTTACTATTCACCATAACATCTAAAAATTGACAATAATTATAACAACAATTAAATTCTTAATTTGACTTGATAAATCTCTTATTGGCATCCCATTACAACTTAGAAAATATAAAACCTTGAAAATACACTCTTTTTCCCATACATGGTCACTACTCACCCATGATATTCAAAAATTCATAAAAATTCAATCATGGATCCAAATCAATTTCTAACTTGATATAACTTCATTTGAAACCTCATATCACTGCTAAAAATTATTAAATCTTGAAAAGAATCACTTACCTAATTTTCGGGTTGCTATTCACCCATATTCAACCTATCTAAAATTCTACTTATTTCCTTTAATTTAGACAAAAAAAATGTGATGTTTAGACCATGTAGAAACTAAATCTTTTCATAAAGGGTTGATTTAATATGAGTTTTGGTTGAAATTTGGAGAAAAAAGCTTAGAAAGCCCTCAAATGGTTTCCTTTTCCTTTTCACATGAAAGAGAAGAAAGGATGAAGAAATGGCTGCTAGAAAATGTAAGTTTTTACTAGTGGAAATGCTTTCTATATACACAATTATTGGCTAGGATCATTTCATTAAAAGAAATGTAATGGCCCATATTCAAGCCCAAGCAAAAATCCTTCATTTCTTGCTTAATTCTTCCTTTTATTCTTATATATCAATTCTTCTATTCTAACATTTATTTTGATATATATTATTGCCCCAAATAATCATACATATGGTTCCTTAAATGTCCCAAAAAATTCGTTCTCAAAAACTAAGAAAATTCAACTAAAAATGCTACTTCTATCTGTATATATTTTCCATATTATGTAGTATTGCCATTAACCTTCTAATGGGTTCATATGCAAAACTCCAATAGGTTTTTCAACATTAATCCTCCCGTAGGTTAATGTGTAAAACTACCTGATGATGTTTTTACACCTTAACCCACTACTGGATTAATATGAGAAACCATAAGGTTAGTCTTCCATATCTTAATCCATTGGCTTCTATTTTATAACATGAATGCTTCTTATCATAACCGCATTTAAATAAATAATTTCCATATATGTTTACTCATATATATAATATGATGTCCTTAACAATATTTTACACCATAACTTCTGCCTTTTAACCAATTTAGAGAATTCATTTTATATCCCGTACTTCACTAAAAAATATTCCAACATATTCCTTTAACTTTATTATAGGTTAACATACAAAAACAAAAATAACACTTTTACACATTAATCTGCTAGTGGGCTAATGTGCAAAACTGTGAAATCAGGCTTTTAAACATTAGCCCATTAGCAAGCTAATATTATGTATCAGGGGATTTCACAAAAATTCTACATTAAGCATTAACCCATTTGAGGGTTAATGTATGAAACCCTAATGTAATAAACCTTTTTTATAGCATAAGTGTAACCTCAATTCTTAGGTAGCTCTATTCACATCCCAAAAATTACTATTCACAGTACTGAGATTTTCGGGCGTTAAATTTTTTATCTTTTAAAAGAAATTTTGTCCTTGAAATTCCCAAATAATCTAACATATGTGTATACTAACCTAATACACATACTTTGCTCATCAGAGTTTCATTCTCCATATAGCTTTCTCATTACTGACTTAACTTATAATGATCTAACGCATCATCCAATGCTTAAACTTATCTCTCATTCAATAATTCCATATATCTATTATTGATTACTTTTGTTACTTCCCCTCTTAGGCATTCCATAGTGGTTATACCTTCTTTTATTACTCGTATTGTCCTTTTTCCAACATATATCCATTATATCTACTTTAATGCTATCTTATTTCATTCTCTTGTATATGTATATCCTGTTAATTTCCCACTTAATTTAAACAAAACACACATATAATGTATATGTTATGTAATGCTTATGTTTTTTAGGCTCTGTGAATAGTACCACAGCATTTGGGAAGTGTGCTCAGGGTGTCAAGTCACTCGCATGTAAATCGAGGCAATGACATTGGTCATGAAAATTTGAGGGGCTTTAATTTGATGAAAAATGCAAAATTTTAAAATTTAGTAGAATAAACAATTCATTTCAGACTGTAAATGACCCCTCGAGGTAATAAAAATTTTTGAGCTTGGGATTGACCTAGGATGTGCTTGGACGAACTCAAAAATAGCAAATGCTAAATTTCAAAAATTCCACTGAGTCTATTGGTGAATGAAATTTTGAATTCCAAGGTCGTTCGTAAATTCTCATAATTTTCAAGATTGTCATGTAAGTGGAGGTAGTCTAAAAACTGCCTTATCGATGGAATTTGGTCTTAAAATTTTATGAGCAAGAAGAAGGGATTAAAATATGAAATTTAAAATAAATGGTGTAATTTTTCAAGGTTCATGTGAAGTTTGGTGAATTTTTGAAATTTTCTAAAAAATCGAGCCGTTTCGAGATTACTCGGGTGGTGTGGGATCTACCCACACTTGGATAGCAGGCCTAGAGGGCCATGCCAAGGGGTAAAGCCACTAGAGAAGTGGACTTTTTCACTAAATAAAAGTGAAAACTCTTTCTTCTTTTTGGGTTGGAAATGATGCCACAACTGGCTAGAGAGGGGCTTTTATCTTTTTTCTTCAGTCAAATTGGAAAATTCTGGGTTTCTAAATTCAAGTTAAGATGTTAGAGAGATAAGGGAAAAGGAATCATGCTAAAATGAGCTCTCAGTTGTGAGTTAAAATTCATCAAAGTTTACAGGATAGAAGTAGTCCCACAAGCAGCCTAGGTGATTGTCTCGTGTGACCCTTTTGATTTTTCTAAGAATGATCAAACCAAAGCAGCTTAAGACTTAACTTAGGCCTCACTCTTTAAGTCTCAAAAGTCAAGAAGGAAGCTAAAGGAATCTAGGGCAGCCCCTTTTTTATTACCTTAGAGGGTGTGAGTTGGGAACCACAAGGTAGGAATTGCCACTCGACGGAGTTAGGAAATAGAAATACCTTGTAGGGCCAAAATCGAAGCGGTTCAAAACCTTACTCTTATTTATACCTCAAATTAATATGGAACTTCGATTCAAATTTATGATGTTATTCCTTTTCTCAAGTGATATTTTACAATTAAAGTAAATCACACATTCACGTAGAAGAAGATACGGAATAAATTTATAGAAAAATAAATAGGTCCTTAGAATCGAAATAACATGAAAGAAATTGGGCAACTGATTATTTTGAGAATTTTAGTTCTTGCATGGAAATTTTAGGAAATGGATTTTATTGTGGGGGCTTTTTGTTAAAATCGGATGATGACTGAGAACTTTTATTCTTAAAGGTTAATTTGAAAAAATGAATTTTATTGTGTTTGTTTTTTATTTGAAAGAATGGTTTGAGAACTTTGGTTCTCAAAGGTTTATTTTGAAAAATGAATGTCATTGTTGTAAATTTTATTGAGAAAGAATAAGAATTTATTTTGTTAAAAACACCAATTTATTGAGTAAAAATATGATTTTGACTATTATTTCTTTTTAACATGTAAAACCATTTTTCTACCTAATTCGGTGTTTGTTGAATGTTTTTAGAGTGAAATGGAAGGTGTCATACATAAATTGGGAATTGGATTTAATTTGGAACTTTGGTTCTCACACGCCAATTTTTAGGAAATAATTTTATTGTGACTTTTATTAAGAAAAATCAAACCCGATTTAATTAATAAAACACCAATCGATTAAATAGAAATATTTTAATTATTTTTCCATTCACATGACAAATCATTTTCCTAATTTATTACAACATTCACAGAATATACAGGGAAATAATTCGACTGAAAAAATAAAATATGAGGCAATTACGTAAAATAAATCTAACCGAAATAAAAAATAAAAATTACAGTTTGGAAGTCCTAAAATACAATCTAATAAATAATAGACAATAATAACAATAATCAGCTCTAAATAATCAAAACAACTCGCAAAACAATCACACAAACAATATATTAGTATGCAAAAGAAAAAAGGAAAACGGACAGAAATTGAATAAATAAGAAATAAAAAAGGGTGACAAAAATATAAGATATTATACAAATAAATTACTGCATCTAACTAATAAATGGTTAATGTCAAAAGAAAAATAAAATCAACACAAATAACAAAAAATAATATTTTTGATACGAATCAAAAATAAAAAGACAAACAGAAATTAAATTAAATAAAAAGTCACAAAAATGCCAATTTTGGCCCAAATAATTACCACATCTAACTAGTAGATGGATAATGCAAGAAAAAAATAAAATCAACCCAAATGACAAAAAATAATATTTTTTATTCAAAGCAAAAATAAAGGCACAGACAGAAATTAAAGAAAAATAAGCAGTCTCACAAATGCAAAAAAATATGTACAAAATTAATTTACCACATCTAACTTGTAAATTGATAAAAAGTAGAAAAATAAAAAATGAATAGAAAAAGGGTCGGTCAACACACCAGTATATTTGCCTTCAGACAGGTCTCAACTCGGACTAAAAATGATGCTTGAATCTTGAAAAAAATCCAAAATTTGGAGTGAAAATAATATTTTCTTATATTTTTTGGGTATTTTTAGTGATTTCTCTCTCTTTAAATTGACTAACCTTGACAAAAAAAAGACCGATTTAGTCTTTATGCGCGAACCCTGAAGCCTAAAACGAGCATTTTTTAGGGTGAAAATGACTGTTTTGGCCTCAATAACAGCTAAAACGGCCATTTTGGGAGCGAAACGGCCGTTTTAGGCCAAAAACAACTGTTTTTAAAGCTAAAAAGGGCACCCCGCGCATGGGAACGGCCCGTTTTGGTCCTCGAAATGGCCATTTTCTTCATTTTTTTTAATATCTTAAGATCTTTAATTCGGACATCAAAAATCAATT
>CANXYI011366262.1:0-12609 GCA_948208565.1 Hura crepitans | reverse complement strand
CCAACCAAACTTCTCAAAAAAGTTTGGTTTCAGTAATAGGGTTGCCAACTTTAGGGATTTTTAAAAATCATATGGTCATCAAAAAATACGCCGTTTGCTCTTAGATTCCTTATTTTGTCCCAATTACATGCTCCCAAAATTTTGTAGCAAAATACCATTGGGAAGTAGGTGAACCAAAACATTGGCGTTCTGCGGCCATTTGATTTGCGACAAAACTTCAAAAATTTTTATATGGCCACTCGGACCTTTAAAAATCATCGTGTTTGTTTCTAATATCCTCAAATACCTTAAATTAGGGGCATGTAAGGTTTCATGGCCTAATTCCTTTGGGAACTAGGCTAGCATAATTCTCGATAAATCATGATTCCATTCATATCCTAAAAAATTCCAAATGACCTCAAAAAATTACACCATTTGTTTTAAAAATAATATTTTAATGCCCTCTATAAGCTTATAAATTTTTACTGCCAAATTCCATCGATAGTGTAGTTTTCAAATAGCCTTAATTTGCGTGCCAAATGCAAAAATTATGAGAATTTGCAAACAACCTTAAAATTGAAAATTCTTTCATCAATGGACTCAATGGAAATTTTGAGCTTTAGGGCCCACTATTTTTGGGTCCGTCTGAGCACATCTCGGGTCATTTCCAGCCCGATCAATAGCTCACTATCTGAAATGAATTGTTGGTTTTGCTAAATTTTTAAACGTTGCCTTTTTTATTAGTTTAAAGCCTATCAAAGTTTCATAATTAGCGCCACTACCTTGATTTATGTGTAATTGACCCAACACCCCAGACACACTTCTCAAACACAATGGAATTATTTACAGAGCCTTGAAATATAGGCATTACACACAGTCATAAAAATCATCAAGCAAACTATACAAAAGAATCACATATTTGTATACATCACATCGATCTTATATATATATATATAAACATAAATAGCCTCTAAACATGCTAAACCCATAACCTATAATGTTTTCACGAGTGCTAGCTAAATAGAATAATAGAAAAAAAACTATATATATCCTTTAAAGACTATGCTGGTACACTGCATGATCACCAAGTTAAACTATTTATCTTTGCAACCTACACAACAAAACATTGTATGCTGAATATAAAACTCAGTGGTGAATTTAAGTTATTTAAAACATGTTATATGCAATAGCTCATATGCAATGATAATATGATAGTCAATATGCAGTTTGTGGATGGTATACTAGATAATTCATTAAATTTAGGTGATATGCCACATTTTCCTAATAATTAACAAAATACCCTAGTAAATAATTTCAATTTCATTAATTATGCAATAACATGCCATCAAATTAAAATATGTACATTAATTCAATTTAATTTAATAGGCCTGAATAGATAGAATACACCTAAGACATTGGACTAAGAGGGAAATGGAAAGTTATGCATTGGCCCTTATTTTGGAGCCCGACTAATGCACCGGCCTAGCCTGATAGCAGGGATAAGCTCACTTGAGCCTCCCAATACCAAACAAAAGTTAGCAGGGATCAGTCTATAGACCTCTTAATATCTAAAATAACTCAACCACTAACCATATTATGGATAGTAGGGATCAGTCCGTAAGCCTCTTAATATCCAAAAATCACACTAAGAACTTCGATGGATAGTAAGGATCAGTCCATAGATCTCCCAATATTAAGATAATCATCAACATCAAACACTTCCAAAGGATAGTAAGGATCAGTTTGTAGACCTCTTAATATCTAGAAAATCACAACAATCATTTAACAGCTGCTAATCCCTAAGTTGACTAGTTAACCCATCCAGTAGGTGTCTAACCAGTGGGCTATCTGACTTTATTTTATGTTCATTTATTTATTGATCATCATATTATAATATTTAGAAGTGAAAATAGATAGATATAAATTTATTTTGATAGTCAAAATTTGATCTAGAAAGTTACAAGTCATTTTTTGTTTTACCAGACAATTACGGGTCAATTTTTTTGGGTATTTTAGGTCACTTTCTTAGGCATAATTAGATCCATCCTAAGTCCATTCTAAGTCCTAATTTTAGTTCCATGTATTTCCATTTTAAATATCCATTTTAGGTAAAGTCCCTAAATCAATTTCCTAAGAAAGTTGTAGGTCATTTTCATTTTTGCGTATGCCATTTAAGGTCTCAAATCAAGTTCTTTACATGCCATTTTTTAGTGCCATTTGCACCCATTTTCTTACAGGTTCATAGGCCTAAAGCCAAGTTTTATCATACATCTCAAATAGCCTTAAAAGTGGCTTTAATTTTTTCCATAGAAACCTTACAACATGTCTTAAAATTAAGGTGTCATTTACATGCCAATTTAGTCCATTTTTGTTGTCAATTTCTCTATGTCAATCCAAGCCATTTTTTAGTCCCTTTTTCAATTACCTTTTAACCTTAAATGTCTTACCAACACTTATCCATTTTCATATCACATTATGCACACATATTCACCTATCCTAGGCCAAGTTTATAATTACACATTACATGCTAATTATGCTATGCCATTCTCGCACACACATGCCATGTTCTACCATAACATGCCTATCATGTGAAATTTAGCTTACATACCTCTAGGCCAATACTTTCTAATGGCTATATGCATACTTTTCTTCACATTCAATCACACATACACATGTGACAACATCATTTAAGCATGCCTATACACACACCATGCAAGTATTATGCAAACAAAACTATGGCATGCCTTATATATGCCTCGGCTATACTAAGCACACATACACAAGCCTTTTTCATTAAGTTCACCACATATACATATAATGCTATCTTGCCATACACCTAGCCTACCTCTTAGCCAATAAGGACACAATATCGACCTTTCCATTTTTCACCATACACATGCATAATTCACCTATTAGTCTATCAAATATATCAAAACATATCACCTCCTTACCTTATTCATGCCATACACTTAGCCTGCACATAAACAAGCTCTCAGCTAAAAGAAGGCGTTAGCCATTTCTTTATTTCCTCCACTAATTCATCACATAATTCATTCATAAGGCATGAAATTAACATCAATATAGGCATACCACATCATTCTACCTATACTAACCACTTTAACCATGACTTCCATACAAGATTTTTGCACCAAATGCTTTTGTATTCAAGGTTATATGGTTTCAATACTATAAATTCACATACCTTTACTTAAAATAAAGTATTGCTCACCCTTTGGCACCTTTTTTACCCTTATTATCCTTCACTTTTATTTGCCCTTCTATACATACCTCCTCCCTTTAGAAAATCCATAGAAAATTTTATTAGTCCTTAAATGAAAATCCAAGATTATAGAAATTCTTAGAATGGTAAAATCCTCTAGGAAATAAATTAAAAGAGAGGAAACATTTACACACACAGAGTTGGTTTCCAAGCTCCCTTTATGTACACTTGTGAACTTGTTGAATTTTCTTGAAGTCTATGAACATTTATTGCCTTTATACCTTTTAAAGATCAATTTATAGCTTGTCAATAGATTTTTTTAGTATGGATTAGTGGCTAGTTTAAGCTTGAAAAGTCTTAAAAATGGTGGACCAAAGAAAGGAGTGGTGTGAGAATGAGAGGAAAAAGAAAGGAAGAAAGAGAGGGTGGGTCGCTGATAAGTGCCAAGTGGACATCTTAGTGGCAACTTATGGCTTTTATAGTGGCTGAGGTGGCCCGGGTGGGGACATATGTTACCTGAGTTTTCAAAAATGCTCAATTTCGACAAGAACTTTAGAGAATTTTTAAAAATCACTCGGACCTCTAAAAATCATTACATTTCTTTTAAAAATCCTCAATTAGTCCCATTTAGAGGCTCATAAAATTTCACAGCTAAATTCCATCATCAGGATAGTTAACCAATTGTATTAGTTTACTTACAAAACCCAAAATTAAGGAAAAGTTGGAAACAAACTTGGAATTTTAAAATTCCTTCACCAATGAACGAAGAGGAATTTTCTACCTTCAAGGTGTGGTATTTTTAGGTTTATCCGAGCATATCCCAGGTTGTTCCTAGCTCAAATCCATCTGAGCTTATGGCCTACTTGAGTACAACCTAAAATAATTTATTAGTTCTACAAAATCTTTAAATTAAGTAATTTTCATCATTTTCAAGCCCTTTAGAGTTTCTTGACTAGTACACCCTGCCTTGGGCCTCGTGAAGGTTACTCGACAGTTTAGGCACACTTTTCAAGCATCAAAGGTACTGTTCATGAAGCCTTGACTTATGGGTGTTGCAATTCTTCACCTTTTAAGAAATTTCATCCTTAAAATTACCTGGAGTAAACAGATATGGATATTGACTATTCATCTACTTCTCAGGTTCCTATGTGGCTTCTTTTGCATTATGGTGCTTCTAGAGAACTTTAACTAGAGGAATGATTTTATTTCTCAATTGTTTCACTTCTTGAGCTAGAATCTTTATTAGTTCTTTATTGTTACTCAAGTCTTAATGTACCTTAATATCCATCATTGGAACTACATGGGAAGGATATGATCTATACCTTCTAAGCATTGAAACATGAAACACATCATATATCTATTGTAACTAAGATGGCAAGGCTAGCATGTATGCTAGTGGTCCCACTCTCTCTGTAATCTTGCATGGCATGATAAATCTAAGATTCGGCTTCCCCTTTTTCACAAATTTAAGCACTTTTTCCCATAGGCATACTTTTAGAAACACTCTATCACCTACTTTATATTCAATATCCCTTCAGCTCAAGTCAACATAATATTTCTATCTATTAGTTATAGCTTTCAATCTTTCCCTAATAACCTTAACTTTTTCTTATGTATCTTTAATTAGATCAACTCCTAAAATCTTGTTTTCCCTAACTTCACTCAAATACAAATAAGTTTTACATCGTCTACCATATAATGCCTCATAAGGTGTCATGCCTAAACTAGCTTAATAACTATTATTATATGCAAATTTAGCTAAAGATAGGTACTGGTCCCAGCTAGCTTTAAATTCAGTGGCATAACTATGTAACATATCCTCAAGCACCTGGATAAGCCTTTCTGATTGTCCATCTATCTGAGGGTAGAAAGCTGTGATATAAGTCAACCTATTGCCTAATGCCTGATGCAGTTTCTTCTAAAACCTAAAAGAAAAGTGAGAATCCCTATCTAAAATAATAGCCATAGGTACAACATAAAGTCTAACAATCTCATCGATGTATAATTTAGTCAATCTTTCTAGTGAATAATCCATTCTGACTAGAATGAAGTGAGCTATTTTAGTCAATCTATCAACAATCACCCACACAGCATCACACTTATTCCTTGTCATAGGCAATCCCATTACAAAGTCTATTATCACCTTTTCCCACTTCCATTCTAGTTTTGTATAGGATGCAGCAATCTAGAAGGAACTTGATGTTGAGCTCTTACATATTGGCATGTCAAACATCTAGCCACATATTTTGCTATATCTCTCTTCATACCTAAGAAACATTATTGAGACTTCAAGTCTATATAGATCTTTGTATTACTAAAGTGCATAGATTAAGGAGCTTTATATGCCTCTTTCAATATCTATAACCTCAAGTCATCTATACTAGGTACACATAACCTGCCATGATAATATAAATATCAATCCTCACTTAACTCAAACCCTATTGCCTTTCCCTCTTTGACTTTATCCATAATCTATATTAACTATTCATCCCTCACTTGAGCTTCCTTTATCTATTGCCTAAAATCTAATATAATATAAAGTTCAGCTAGAATGGCATTTTCTCCTATATACTATAGTCTAGCATTCATGGCTTTTATGGTTACCATAAATTTCCTACTTAAAGCATTTACTACCATATTAGCTTTCCCTGGGTGGTAGTCTATCAAATAATCATAATCTTTAATCAACTCCAACCACCTTCTTTGTCTCAAGTTTAACTCCCTCTAAGTAAGGAGATATTTTAGGCTCTTGTGGTCTATGTAAATATAATACTTGTCACCATACAGACAATGCCTCCAAATTTTCAAACCAAACACAATGGTAGCTAACTCTAAATCATGAGTAGGGTAGTTCCTCTCATGTGGTTTCAATTGTCTCAAAGCATAAGCTACCACTTTTCCTTTTTGCATCAGCACACATCCCAATCCACTAAGTGAGGCATCACTACACATAAAAAAGTCCTTACCCTATTCAGGTTGAATTAGGATAAGAGCTTCTATCAACATCTTCTTCAACTTGTCAAAACTCTCTTGACATTTAGCATCCCACTCAAACTTGACATTCTTTCTAATCAATCTAGTTAGAGGTACTGCAATCATAGAAAATCCTTTCAAAAATCTTCTATAGTACCTAATAAAACCCAAAAAACTATGTATCTTTATCACATTTCTGAGAGGTTCTCATTCTAATATTGCTTTACCCTTGCTAGGGTATACTCTAATACCCTCTGCTAATACTACATGTCCTAGAAAAGCCACTTCATTCAGCTAGAATTCTCATTGACTCAACTTAGCATACAATTACTTCTCCTTTAGAGTTTGTAGCACAACTATGAGATAATGTTCATGTTCTTCTCTAGTTCTAGAATACACTAGGATTTCATCAATAAATACCATAACAAATTGATATAGATATTGTTAAAACATTCTATTTATTAAATCCATAAGAGCTGTTAAGGCATTTGTAAGCCCAAATGGCATCACTAAGAACTCATAGTGCTTGTATTGAGTTCCTGAATGTAGTTTTAGGAATATCAGCTTCCTTAATTCTCAACTGGTGATACCTAAATCTCAAATCAATCTTGAAAAATACACCTACACCTCTCAACTAGTCAAAAAGATCATCTATCCTAGGGGATATTTTTTTTCACTATAACTTTATTCAGTTGTTTATAATCAATACACAATCGAAGGAACCAGTCTTTCTTTTTCACAAATAGAACAGGGGCTCCCCAAGGTAAATTTAATTCTTTCAACTTAGCAATTGCCATTCTATAGGGGATAATAGACATAAGAGTTGTATTGGGATACACCTCAATCTCAAAATCAAGCACCCTCTATAGAGGTAACCCTGGCAACTAATCAAGAAACACATAAGGAAATTTAAAAATTACTGAGATTTGTTCAAGAATTGGGGTGGAAGTACTGGTGTCAATTACATGTGTTAGGTAGTCTTCACACCCTTTATAAATGAGTTTTCTTACTATAATAGTTGAGATGAGATTATTCAAAAGGTATTTCTCGCTTACAACTATCACTGCCTATCCCTTTACAGTCTGAAAGGTCATCTTATGTTTACAATCCATTATAGCCTAATGTTTAGACAACCAATCCATTCCTAAAATTAAATCGAATTCATAGAAAGGTAACTTAATCAAATCCATAGGAAATAGATATTCTTAGATTATTAAGGGAGACTACCTATATACCTTATTCATATTCACACTCTATCCTATAGGATTACTAACTTAAATGTCCATGTTCACATGCTCAAATTTCAGTCCTTTATCATGTGCTTATGTGGTTCACACATAAGAATGTGTAGATTCTGGGTCTATCAATGCCAAAACTGGAGCATTAAATAAGTGAAATGTACCAGTAATGACATATGGGGTTGCTACTTCTTCTCTGGCCCTGATAGCACATTGCTTCGCTAATACACAAACTTCTAATCCTATAATGTAACTAGCACTAGGTTAATTCCCTCTGCCTTGCCTCTGTCCTCTACTCTAAGATGCTGTTACAAATGCTTGAGTACAAGCACCCTCTAGCTATCTCTGAGGACACCGTGACACCCCCTACTAGATCTTAAAGGAAATCCAATAAGTGGTCTACTTCTTATAGATCACCCATCATTAGATTTCTCTAAGGTTTATTCGTTTAACATTTATAAAAATCCAAATATTTAATTAGACCGATCTTAGATTGAATATCTAAATCCTTATCATGTTCAATCATGACATTTACATTCTAGAATTCTTTTAATGGACTTTTTTTATGTTTGGAAAAGTTTTGGGTAGCACAATGGCTACCTGGGGACATTTTGAAAATTTCCACTTGTAAAAGCACTTCTAAAGGTAATAAGGCCCATCAACCTCCTTCTAGACCCTTTTGGTCCCCTAAATCAAACATACCACACATATTAGTTGCACATAGCAACACACAGGGCCTCAGGCCCACATTTATCTAGATTCATATTTAAAGTCATTCATGAAGCCACTTTTTGAATAAGTACAACACTCCTAGTTCTTATAATTATAGACATATACAGACAATGCAACCTCTAAGCATGCTGACCCATACCTATAATATTTACATAAGTGCCACTACCCAAATAAAAAGAAACTTTATTTACCCTTTAACACTTGTATTGCTACACTGTATGATCTTGAAGGCTGGTCTGCTTATCCTTGCTACCTATGCATCAAAACATGGGTACACTGATTATAAAACTTATTAGTGAATTTAAACAATTCAAATAATGTAAGAAATATAGGCAAACATAATATAGTGATTTAGATGTAGCGTGTGGGTGAAATGCCAGGTGACTAATGCCATTCAAATAATACGCCATGTTTACTTCAAAATTACCAAAATGCCATTGTGTTTTATTTATTAAATTTATCATCATAAGTTATCATCAATCATGCTAGACTTGTATTTTACTTTACTTTAATTTCATTTCATAGGTCTGACTAGATAGACAATACTTACAGATGCTGGACCAAGAGGGAACTGAAAGATTATGTAGTAGCCCACATTCTAAACCTCGACCACTACACCGGCCTAACATAGCCGTAGGGATAAGTTCATAAGAACCTCCGAGAAATAAGTAACTAAATATAGGGATCTATCCGTAGACCTCCCAAAAGTGGCCTGATATAGCCATAGAGATCAGTTTATAGGAACCTCCTAGAAATAAGCAACTGAATATAGTGATTGGTTTATAAACCTCTCAAAAGTAATTCAGCATAATAAAAGTGTGTAATGGCCCACATTTTAGACCTCAACCACTGCACTACCTTGGTCTAATAAATAAACAATCTAAAAGTTGCTAATCCCTAAGTTGACTAGTCAATCCATCTAGTGGGTGTCTAACTAATGGGCCATTTGACTTTATTCTATGTTCATTTCTTTATTGATTATTTATTTATAATATTTAAAAGTGGAAAACAAAAAGTTATTAATTTTTCTAGATAGTTAATTTTTGACCTAGATAATTACAAGTCATTTTTAGCTTTACCAAACAATTTTGGGTCGATTTCTTAATTATTTTAGGCACTTTCTTAGGAAAAATTAAAGTCATGTTAAATTTAGTCTAGTCCATTACTTTAATACACTTATATGCATGCTAAAGACTTATTTTAAATATAATCCTAAAATTCAATTTTTTACAAGACAACTATAGGTTATTTTATACTTTTGTGGTGGCCATTTAGGTCTATTCTATACCACTTTTACATCCTTTCTTAGTGCTATTTGCACTCATTTGCATATACTTTCATAGGCCTAAAGCCAATCTCAAATGTATATCTCAAATTGCTATAAAAGTGGCTTCCATTCCATGTCATTTAAACATTACAAATTGGTTAAATTTAAGGTGCTATTTTCATGTCAAAGCTAGTCCATTTTAAGGTCACTTTTACCAAGTTATCACAAGCCAAATTCAATTTTTTTTCCACCATTTTCTAATTTTAAAAAGGTATCCCATATTATATAAATTTCATGCCTTAATACTCATACACATTTACTTAAGTCGTGCCATATGGACATAGCACATTTCATTCTAAATATGTTATGCCATATCACACACATGTATATGCCAAGTCGTACCTCATTTTCATGCCAATTTAGCCCTGTATAACTCTCAACCAATGTTCTTAAATTGCCATACTCATGCTTTTAACAACATTCAAGCACACATACACATACTTTAACATCATATAACCATGCTTACACATATGTTAAGCCTTATACATGTCTCGGCTAGGCCTAGATCACACACCACATGCATGTTTTCACCAATGCACCACACATACACACAAGTTCTTATCGAACATGTCATTTTCTAACTTATACACCAAGCTAACATCTTAATAAATGCCTTACTACCTAAAGGACCTCATGGCCACCTCTTGAACCACCACTAAGGCTTTCATTCTTTACCCAATCCATAACACATGTATATAATCTATTACAACAACAATCACACATATGCAAAATCATCCATTTCATACCCAAATTATGCCATATCCTCAAACCTATAGGCACACACCATATGCCCAATTCATGGGTATCACCCTTCATTAATTTTTTTTTTCAAACTCATCACACAAACTATTTACAACACATCTAAATAGCCTAGTTACCAATTCATATCATCCAAATGAAAGCTTTAGGCTATATAACCATATATTCCATACATAATATCCACTCACAAGTCATGAGAAATGGTCAAGACATAAATTAAATGCTCTGAATTCACATACCTCATAATAAAAGGGGATGGATTCTTCACTTCAAGCTTGAAAGAGGCTAAAGCACACCTTAATTTCCCTTTATTTCAATTCACGCCATTCCCATTCAAAAATCCTTAAAAAATCACACAAGTCTCTAAATCCATTCCAAGCCTATAGGAATTATTAGAATTAGTAAATCCCCTAGGAAATAAATTAAAAAGGATAGAATCACTTACATATAAGAAGTTGCCTCTTAGCCCCCTTTGATATACACTTGCACACACCTTAAATTTCTTTGAGCTTTAGGGACTCTTATGGCTCTCAATTCCTTTAAATTTTAATTCTTAGCATATTAACATGCTTTTTTATGGGAATTGGGAAGAGAAAAGGTTACAAAAGGAAACAAAAAAAGGGGGAAGTAAGTGAAAAATAGCATCGAGATGGTTGAGAAAGAGAAGAAAAGGGTTAGTGGGTAAGGCCATATGGCCACTTAGGTGTCACAAGGGGGTTTATATAGATGTTAAGGTGGAATGGGTAGGGTCACATGCCACCAAAGCATCTAAAAAAAACTTGATTTTGCTAGAAAATCTGGGGAATTTTTAAAAATTACACGGACCACTAAAAATTATCCTGTTTATTTTAAAAATCCACAATTAGTCCCATTTAGAGGCTTATAAAATTTCACAGCCAAATTCTATCAATAGTATAGTTAACTAATTACCTCAATTTATGTATAAAGCTCAAAATTAAGAAAATTTGCAAATGACGTCAAAATTCAAAAATTCTTTCACTAATAGACTTAAGGGAATTTTTAACCTTTAGGGTATGGTATTTTTGGGTTTCTCTAGGCACATCTTGGGTCATACCCTACCTGACTCCATCTAAGGCTGCGGCCTATAAGATTACAACATAAAATAATTTATTAGTTCTACTGAATCTTTAAATTAAGTCAATTTCATCATTTTATTGCCCTTTAATATTTCATTTTTAGTACCCGTACCTTAAGCCTCGTGAAGTGATCTAGCACTTCGGGAACACTTTTTGATCTTAATGGTACTGTTCACGAAGCCTCAACTTACGTGCATTTCAATTTTTCCTATCTTAAGAAATTTCATCCTTAAAATTGCCTAGAGTGAATAGGTGTGGATACTAAGCCATCATCTGCTCTTTAGGCTCCCATATAGCTTCTTCGACATTATAATGCTTGTAGAGGACTTTAACCGAAGGAATTGCTTTATTCCTTAACTACTTCACCTCTCTAGCCTGTATCTATATTGGTTCTTCTTCATAGCTTAAGTTTAGCTACATTTCTACATCTGTTGTTAGAACTATGTGGGAGGGTCCTAATCTGTATTATCTTAACATTGAGATATGAAACACATCATAAATTTTTGACAATTCAGATAGTAAAGCTAACATGTATGCTAAAGGTCCCACTCTTTTTGTGATTTCATATGGTCTATTGAATCTAGGGCTCAGCTTCCCCTTTTTCCCAAATATGAGGACCTTCTTCCATGGAGACACCTTGAAGAATACTTTCTCACTAATAGCATATTCAATATCCCTCCACTTTAGATCAGCATAGGATTTCTGCCTATCAGTTGCAGCTTTCAATCTTTTTCTTATAAACATAACCTTTTCTTCTGCATCTCTAACTAGATAAACTCTTGATATCTTGTTCTCCCCAATCTCACTCTAGCACAAAAGAGTTCTACACCTTATGCCATATAGTGCTTCATATAGGGCCATGCCTAAACTAGTTTGATGGCTATTATTGTAGGCAAATTTAGCTAGAGACAAGTATTGATCCTAGCTGCCATTAAATTAAATAGCATAGCTACATAATATATCCTTAAGCACTTGTATCACCCTTTCTAATTGTCCATTTTTTTGAGGGTGAAAGGTTATACTATAGGTCAATTTAATTCCTAAGGCTTCATGCAATTTCTTCCAGAACCTGGAATTAAATCTAAGGCCTCTATCAAAAATTATTGCCATAGGTACGCCATGAAGTCTAACAATCTCATCAATGTATAGTTTAGCCAACCTTTCTAGTGAGTAATCTATTCTGATGGGGTTAAAGTGAGTTGTCTTTGTTAGTTTGTCAACAATCACCCATACAACATCATATCTACCTCTTGTCATAGGCAATCCCATTATAAAGTCCATTGT
>CANXYI011365938.1:0-10366 GCA_948208565.1 Hura crepitans | reverse complement strand
TTTAACCATTCAAGGAAAGCATTTATCCACTCTCATTTAAGAATCCAAACCATCACTACTCAAGGGGAAGCTACTATAATTTAGAGGGCATGAAGTGAATGGCTGAATTCACTTACCTCTCTCACTTTAAAGACAATATTTTCACCATGCTAAGGCTACCCACCTTCATTTATAGCCCTATAGTAACTTTCTCCTTTGCTCTTCAAGCCTTTCCTTGCCCCAATTCATATCAAACACAATCTACATACATCCCCACAAATGTTAGGCACCCCAAGGAACCATTTCCAGCCATGAAAACTTAAGAAAAACCAAAGGAAAAGCAAAAAACTCACCTTTGGTACCCCTACTGGACTACTTTTATGTAGAAAACTTGTGTGAATTTTAACTCACAGTTGAGAGCTTTTTTTGCCATGAATCTTTTTTTAGAAGGTCACTAACATCCTAACATGAATTTAAGAACCTAGAAATTATAGGTTTGGGTAAAGGAAGAAGATAAAAGCCTCTCTCTAATTAGCTATGGCATCACTTCCTGGATAGAAATGGAAAGGAAATTTTAACTTTTATTTGGTGGAAAAATCAACTTAGCCACTCACCTTGCCATATGTCAAGGGCTTATGCCAGCTAGCAAGTGCATGGGTGTGGTCCGCAGCCACCTAATTTATCCCAAAACGGCTCAATTTTTTGGAATGCTTCGAAAATTCACCAAAATGCACTTAAACCTTAGAAAATTATGTCGTTCATTTCAAAATTCATATTTTATTCCCCTCTAACTGTTGATAATTTTTCATGGCCAAATTCCATTGATAAGGGTAGTTTTCAAACTACCTCGATTTGCTTGCCAACCTAAAAAATTATGAAAATTTGCTAATGACCTCTAATTTCAAAAAATTCTTTCACTAGTGGACTCAGTATAATTTTTTACCTTTAGGGTTTACTATTTTTGGGTCCGTCTGGGCACATCCTAGGTTAATCTTAGCTCAAAAAATTTTTATTGCACTAAAAGGTAGCTTACAATCTGAAATGACTTGTTGGTTCCACTAAATTTTAAAATTTTTCTCTTTTCATTAGATTAAAGCCTCTCAAAGTTTCCTAATCAGTGTTATTACCTTAATTTATGTGCAAGTGACCCAGCACCTCAAGCACACTTCTTGGACCTAGTGACACTATTTAAGAAGCCTCGGAGAGATACTATTCACTCTTAGGTGGTACTGTTCACATACATGCTCGATATCATTCAATTTCTATTTTCATGTTCTCCTTTCTTCACCAAACTATAAAACATATACTATTCAACTCATAAACTCTTAATCAATAAAGTTAGAACCCTTATTCTGATGCTAGAAATTGTTGTTCAAGACTTCGGGATCTACTATTCACAATCTTGTTCATTATTGCTAATTAGACCTCTAAATGTCGTTATTTTCCTATCAAATTTTACCCATAAGATACTTATTAATTAATCCCTTGATCAATAAGAAAAACCTTATCATTAACCAAAAGTCACTATTTGTACCCCTTAGTTGTCACTATTTACAAATGCTAGGATTTTTAGGTGTTACATGTCTACTTATTCCATATTATGTTTACCATTTTCAATTCGCCGTATTTTGTCCCTTTTTCATCCATTTCTCATTCTATCAGATTCATTGTCATTCTCTCAACCCTAAAATACCCTAGTGACCAATTTAGGGTTACACTGACCCCTAAATGTGACTAAACTCTAAAATGCACCTATTATGCAAATCACACTTTTCAAGTAAATAGTAATAAGTTTTATTGCATACACTTACTGAGATGCTCAATGTCGCATTAGGATTGATCTTATTGCCTTTCTTCACCTTAGTTCATTCTCTAAGTTCCATAATAAATTAAAAATTAGAAAAATATATACATATTCAAATTCAAAATTGAAAGTATATATGTGAGCTAGAGCACATCTAGTTACCTAGAAAAATGCTCGATTTTCAAAATAGGTTTCAGTTCAATTTAGGTGTTTAAAACCCTAAACAATTAATGCTCTAATTTCTCCTTTAAACCATTTTTTCTCAAGAAGTTAAGGCTAGAATCAAGTTCTAGACATTGTAAGGATCAATTTCCATATAATATATAAATGATTTCAATGTGTTTTAGGTAAGAAATGAAGAAAATAAGGGAGTAAAGAGAGAGTGTGAGGTAACTTTAGTTTTTCAAGGATTTTGCAAATAAGAGGAGTGCATCTAGCCACCATACATATGCACACACAATAGCACATTTATATTTTATAATTGGATGGCCATAATTGTTCCACATGGAAATCAAATGGCCCTAGTTAATTCTATTTACATTTTAAACTTCCAAATGCAAAATAAATTTTAGAAGTCTCCAAAAATCATTCTTTTAGTGACAAAAATTGACAAACTATTTAATTAAGAGACCTTTAAAATCTTGGGTCAAGACACCAAAGGGAACTATGTAAACTATTCACTCTCATAATTAATAAAATTCGATTAAATATCAAATGACCTTAGAAAATTCTAATTCTTTCACCACGGGATTATTTATAATTTTTAACCTTTAGGGTATGCTATTTTAGGAATGTATGGGCACATTCTGGGCAATTCCTGGCATGATGTGAACCAAAGTTACTATTCATTATATATCTATGTGAAATGATTTATTGGTTTTATTAAATTTCTAATTATTTCATTTTTATCATTATTTTGCCCATTATAGTTTTATGACTAGTGCTTCCCTCTAGCCTCCTTGGGATAACCCAGTTACGTGGGAGACATTATTCATGCCCTAGTAAGTACTATTCATGAAACTAGGATTTTGGATGTTACAATAAAAGTCTTATCAAATGTCCAGTGGCCCACATTTTTAACCTTATCGCGGTTGCACCCACTTGAACATATATGTGTGGTGGCCCTTTTTGGACCTCCTGCAAATAGACCAGTATAAAATATGTATATAGATGTATCAATAGGTAGTGATATATACAGTGGCCCTTTTCAGACCTTTCCACTATTGCACAACATAAAGTGTGTATATAAATTAATAAATATTCATATATGTAGTGGCCCTTTTTGGACATCCTCACTATTGCACCAACATAAAAAGAGACATTTAAAAGTCATAATTGACTAGTCAACCTATACAATATAAGTTTTCCAACTAATATGAGCTATCATTATATTTCATTTGGTTACATATAATTTATGTAACTTACATACAATCTTACATATTTTTTTGTTTAAAAGAAGTCATGTTCATATAAGTCATTTTCTTATCTACATAATTTTGTCTTTCGTTATACTAACTCAAGTTTTTAACATACCAAATGTATATGAAAGGAAATTAGTTACATAATATAACACCCTTATACCCGATAGATAAATCGATTCAAGTACATGCTGTCATAGGTCTAGTTTAACTATTGTTCCTTCTTTTATTCATTTGCATTCTTAGATTGATCAGTTCAGTATAACCACTTATGCTAATTTATATACCAATTCAATTCTCATTTTAGCATATACATACATCCTATTTAATTAATACATGCATAAACTTAAGAAAAATATTATTAATATTTATAAACATTTAGTACAACTATTATTTACATATAAAACTACTTTAAAATACAAAACTTATATATATAATTATGTCTAATAATTATTTAATAATAATATAGGTATGCATTCAAAATTCAAACAATATTCGTGGTGGACTATTCTTACCTATTCTTCTATCATATAAACTTCTATCATTGCTGGGACCTAATTTGTTGCTTTGCTCAACCAATTAATAACCTATGCATCAGCAAAGAGCAAATGCAATGAGTGAAATTGCTTATTAGTATATTCTAGTACTATAAAACTTATATGTTGTTTTATCATTCATTGTTATATTTGTATTCCCTAAATTACTTATGTATTTATTTTTTCCTCTTTCGTAAGCCTGTGTCCTTATGTGTATATCTATGCTTCCTAAATGATTTCTATTATTTTTTTATTTTCATACATTATATCCTATCATACCTTTTTCATTCATATATGTGAATATATATAATCATATCTTATCTTACTTTAACTATGATTCCCATATTCTCTCTCTATTTTAGAGTATGCTTCTTTTTATAATGTTATACTTCCCTAAATTAACCCTTAGTAGTTTGTTTATATATTTTAACACTTAATTATTGAGCTGATTCTTAATACTTTACTAATAACACATATGTCACATGTGATACTCAACTTAGTAGCATCTATAATATTTTATAACTATATATTTGAAGGATAGAATCCATTCCTTATAATTTGGATTGAGAATTACTCATTGTATCTTGTTAACATTTTATACTACTCATTTTAATATATTCATAATCATTAATATCATCATTTACTAATTTTATCCCATATTTGATAGACAACACCTCAATACTAAATATAGGGATATTGACCCTATAGGCCTCATCAAGTGTGCAGTGGCCCATACTTTAGACCTTACTATGGCTACACCCACATAGGATTTTATGGTGGCTTTACTGGACCTTATTGCTAATGCACAAGCATAAGTTATATACATTTGTAAAAAATGTATACACAGTTGCCAAACTAAACCTTACTACTACTACACTACCATGAAATGCCATGAAGGTACCCTAGCAGCTATTATCTACCCCTAGTTAACCAGTCAACCTATTTAGTCTAGGTTGTTTAACTTATATGGGCTTTCATCCAATCTCATTGCATTTCATTTCCTAATCTTTCTCTTCTTGTTAAACATCATGAGAAGTTAAACTATAATCACATTAATTCTTAACATTACCTTCCAGTCATATAGTTATATTGTTAGAACACTCATAGTTTATACCTATAGCATATTTACTTGTAATCATCATGAATGTTTTTGTTTTAGAGTTCACATCAAATCCATATTATTCATAAAATTTATATCATCATTCTGTTTTGCTATTTATTTTCCATAATTTAGAATTTCCATTCTTCATGTCCTTATTTATAGTGCATTAAATTAATTTTCATAAATTTTCTTTTAATCTTAGAATCCTATTCTTTATTTAACTACTTATTGGTTTGCATTAGTCATTTTACTTCTTATACAAATTAAATTATCCCTTTAAGATCTTTATTTATTTATATTATTGATCATTTATTTCTACAAATCTCTTCAATTTCTAACATTTACATATTTACAATATAATTTTTCATTTTTTTACAATGTAATCACTTTTTCAATGTCTCTTTATTATTATTATTATTATTATTATTATTATTATTATTATTATTATTATTATTATTATTATTATTATTATTATTATAATTATTATTATTATTATTATTATTATTATTATTATTAATATTTAGCAATTAGGATTTGTAAAAATTATATATATTTCTTTTTTATTTTATTTAATTAGACTTTCTGATTCCATCCCATATAAATTTCATTTAATAATTCCCATTCATTTCATCTTCATTTAAATTTCTAGTTATAATTTATTTGATCCCTTTTTATTTTCATTTCATTCATATTTTTGTTGTTGTTGTTATTGTTATTATTGTTGTTGTTTCTATTATTGTTGTTGTTATTGTTGTACCAAATTCGTGTTCATCTACTTATACATAAGTACTTTATATCTTCTTTTGAACTTCATATACTTAACTTAATATATTTAAACATGTTAATATATTTATACACATATTTTTATATACATTGTGCACCCTTTATCCAATCCGATTGCCAAATCTAAATAAGGAGCGACACATAAACTGATATCTAAACTACTCTTATAAAACTCTTTATAAACTAAAACCTTGTTATTTGAGATTTAAACATACTTTCCATGCATGAAGTTATAAAAATATGAATTTTCAAAAACCATTTTCCATGGCAAACTTTTATGGTCCTCTCTTAAAAATTTTGGCAGTATAATAGCTGTATAGGGTACTATCCTAAATAGTAACTTGCATAAAAATAACATTTCTGAAACATAACAACATATCACACCATTATTTGGGTCCGTCTGACCATTTAAATTCAACTCAACATTTATCAAGCACACATAGGAAACAGATACCATGTAATTCATACACCATCATGCACATTAATATAGATAAGATATAATAAAGTATTAAATAGTTACAAAATTATTTACATCATAGATTAGGCCTAATCCCTCAATTACACAAAAGTGCCACTATATGGTATATCACAAATTATACAAAATAAAAACAAAATACTAAAAAAATCTTCTCTTGATCAACTTACTGATATATTAAGGCTTTAACTCTAATCTAATTATTTCACTTATGTGTTTAAAAATGAAAACGATGGGTTCAGTGAATGCTTAGTTGTGTATTCAATTTAACATATGTCTGATTACATGTTCTTCATGCATTAATGTCATAACCAAATAAAAGATTATAACGTTACAAACATGCATATGCAAAGCGTACTAAATAATACAAAAATACAAAGGCCATAACTTAAAATGTTCTTAATGATATCTCAAACATATAAGACATATTTATCGCATTTAATCTTAATTGCTCCTAAAACATATTGAATATACCTTTTTTCATTCTTAGTTTCAATTTTTATTGCTTTTAAAAATTATGTCTTTACCTAAGAGACAACTAACCAAAATAGGATAATGGGACTAATTGGGCTAGAAGGCCATATTGATTTGAAGATTGTATCTATACCTGAAAACCACATCAATCCATGGATTGTACTTAGACCCAAAGGTCATAACTAGATCTAAAGGCCATATTGATCTATAGATCATACATAAACTCAAAAGTCACATCGTACCAAAAGTTACGTTAGTAGCTGCATAACCTTCGTAGTTAATCGGTCAACCTATCTAATGTAGGTTAATAAATTATATAGGGCATCACCATAAATAACATAAGTTTCACTTTCTATAAATAAATTATGATAATTTTTAGATATCATTCAATTAACACATAATGAAATAGCGAAATTAAAATCTCAAAGCTTTTAAATAATCTTGCACTATTACCAATTACCATTGTGGCCATATACATACATAGTCACACTTATGAGTATAAGTATATACCAACTCATGTTCTATATGTTATCATCCTCTCATATTTTTTAGAAATGTTAAAACTATACAATTGTAGGCTTAACAATTAACCTTAACTATATCAGCCTTATTCATGCCATGACACTAAAATAAATGATTTTTTATGCTTCATTGAAAATCTCATTTCATTTTTCTTTTACATATAATTGTCATGTTTTAGCACCTTATAAAGTTCTTATTTATGTTCAAATGCGAGTAGCATGTTAAGTATCATTACACCCATACTCATATTTCCATTCAGCTATACCATCATTTGAAACTAATCAACACACAATTCTATCACATTAAACATTTTATGTATATGTATCATGCCGCTCAAGTTAAGGCATCAATGCATCATCACATACCACTATTTAACCTAAGCCTCACAAAAATCACATTAACACATTCACATTTACATCAATATTGTTTTTCTTACTAACATAAACATGTGTTATCACATTACAAACCATATGCATAGTAATTCATTACAAGGAAGCATTTGAACATACATAGAAAAAGACCAAAAATATACCAAAGATCATTAATTCATTAATTCAAACATTCATCAATACCAACCATATTAGTAATTTACACAATTTCAATCAATTACACTCTTTAGCATTTTTCACATAATAGATACACACACTTTATATGTCAACATAATAATGTAACACACATGCTAACTTGAATACATATACTAAATGATCAAAATACACCACAATGGCTTGCTTTAGCCTTCTCTTTCCCTTTTGCTCTATTAGATCCTTCCTTCTCTATATACATAATTGAGCACTAACTTAGAAAATTCACAATAAATCTAATACAACTCTAAAATCAATTCTAACCATATATGTGCCTTCTTAATGCCTATATATCATAGGAAAAATATCAACCTAGAGAAAACTAACTAAATCGAAATCATGTTACATTTTACCCATAGTTTCTTCTTTAAAATCTCCTAATTTAAGCCATCTCCCAAGCTTTTCTCTTTATAAACTCACTGAAGCCATGATCAATTAGGGCTTAGAAGTGATATTTTAGTGGTTTATTGAGTGAAAGAGGGAAGAAATAGGGAAGTCTTGAAAAAGAGTGGCATCAACACAAGAGAAAGAAAGGGAAGAAGGCGATATGTTAGCTACCAATTATTCACCAATTAAACATTTAAAAGACTTAAATTTGACCTTTGACTTGGTCAACTAAATAAAGGGTGAAGATTTTATCATATCCAATTCAATGTTCCTTTTTATGGTCTTTTTCTTCTTTATTTATTTTAATTATTTCATCCCTCCAAATTAACCCTTAATTAAGACTCAAAATGTCCCATAAAAGCATGCAATTAAGACCCACAAATCCTAAGAACCCTTGCTTAAAAATCAAGGAAAACTAATAATAAAATTGTACTTTAATTTATACCCAATTCTAGGAAAAATACTTCTTGTTATTTAAAAATTCCAATTCCAATGCCAATGCCTTATTCAGAATATTTAAGTATCAGGTTGTATTGATACTAGAATTTTATGAGCAAAAACTGAATATTTTACAACTTAGCTTTACCTATGTCACTATTCATGTGGCACTGCTGAAAAATCTTAATTGTCATTTTTAACCATCTAAATGTTTATATTTTCATTCTAAATTTTGCCAAAATTATATTATGATTAATACTTCAATTCATCAACATTAGTGTGACTAGGGTCTCAACAAACACTATTCACATCCCAAGAAGTACAATTCATAAGTTAAGATTTTTTTAGGCGTTACATACATATTATTCTTAGAATAATTAGCATATGATAATGAAATAACATAACTAAGTTCATATACTTTAATAACCTTTAATTTATTCTTATTTAATTAATTCTTATTATTCCTTTTTCATTGATATTATATTTGTATGTCTTATATTTTCTTACATTGCCATATAATTAATTTAATTTATTGTACTTAACATAATTGTTTACTTATTCATATATGTTATATATTTATATATATACTCTTACAAGGTAATTAACCCATACCAATTAGATTCTTAATTACTTCTAGTTTCTTTTAATTTTTTATTTTATTTCCTCCTACTTACTTATGAATTTGCTAAACATTCTTTTTATTTCATACATTTTTGCATTAACTCATGCAATTACCATTTTTTCATATTCCATCTTTATCTAGTATCATTTTAGATATTAAATAATTTTCTATTAAATATTATCTATAGGTCAACTCATTATTCCACATTAATAATATAATTTCATGTACAAAAACATTTCTTATCACATATTCATTATTCACTTAATCATTTAACCAATTCCTCCTCTTAGTAATACAATTTTATTTTTTTTTCATTTTCAATCAATTACACCTTTTGAGATATAAATTTTCATCCATGCACCATTATGCATTTCATATAAGTGTTACAGATTTATTTATCAAAATACTCATTATTCTATGAGCTTATTCTCATTTATTATCTATTCAAATGAATGCCTTAATTTATGAATTATGAAACTTCAATAATAAACTTCTTCTTATTCTCTAATTTAGCCTATTATAAGAATACCACCTTAAGCTATGTTATTACTCCTATAGGAACTATTTATATATTTCTAACTATTTTTATGTTATCTATATAAACATCTCACCATTTACCTTTCATTTACTCTTAGTGTAGCTTTTAGCCTCTTTAGGATTATCACACCTTTAGGTATCTTTTCCATCATTTTTTTATTCCTACCATCTCATTTAAAACTCAATAACATATGTGTACCACTAGTTTCATATAAGTGTCATAAAAAGAAAAATCACTACATTACACCATCATGAATGTACAAACTTCATAATACAAGAATACACATACCTTTTTAGCTTAAAACCATTTGATCTTCATCTTCACTTCCTCACTTTCATCTCATCATCATCCATCCTCCAATTCCACCAACTTTATAATTAGTTTCCTAATAAGATTTCCATAAAAAATGATATTAATCACACATATTTAATTAAATTCCTTTGCTAATCACTTAAAATCCTCAATTAACAAAAGAAATTATATAATTAAAAAAACCCCACTTACCATTTCTTGATTGCCCTTTAACATACATCTGCCATCTTAATTCCACCTCTTTCCATATAATCTTGGAAAATTATTATACTAAATAGGGCGTGTAACCTTTCTTGCATAACATTTAGTGTTTATTTAGTAACATGTGATGAGAGAAATGGTGAGAGAGGGGATGGTATAATTTGGCCATGCATGAGGAAAAGAGGAAGGAAGTT
>CANXYI011365730.1:0-10198 GCA_948208565.1 Hura crepitans | reverse complement strand
CTGCTAGCATACCATCGGGTATGAGACCTATGGGTCATTGATTTAGATGCCGACGGGTGCGAGTGCCTATGGGCCTAAGTTTATTTATGCATCTGAGGATGTGAGTGCCTACAGGCCTAAAATTATGTACCTAAGGGTGCGAGTGCCTAAGAGCCTAAGCATTATGTAACTATAGAATATGAGTACCTATAGGCCTACGTATTATGCATCTACCGATGCGAGTGCTTACAGAGCTAAGTGTTATGCATCTTTAGATGCAAGCACCTACAAGCCTAAGTTTTACACATCTAAGGATATGAGTGCCTACGGGCTTAAGTGTGATGCATATATAGATGCGAGTGCCTATAGGTGTAAGTGCCTTTAGGCCTAATTCATTGGTTATCCAGTCTTAGTTAGTTGTCTCATTGATACAGGCATATGTTAAATGAACGAAAATGGCTTAAAAACACTAAATTGAGAATTGAGTGTAAAATGGCACTAATATGGATCAAATAAGTATAGGTAAGAAGAATAACTCAAAAATTGAACTTAGGCTTTTAGATATGATCATTATCATTCAAATGGCTATAAATGGTGAACATATGCTAATATAACCCAAAGTACCAATATAAATAGTTATGCATGTGAAAATGAGTCTTTAATCAAATAAGGGCTTTATGACTGAAAAAACACATGATATTATTCCTTGCAATGTATAATTATGGTACAGTGGCTTACATGCCATTAAGATGAGGATATGATATATATTATGCCTTATAGCCTATTAATGATTGTTATATGATGTTTATAGGATATTTGGCATGTATGAGATCTAAAGGCATGACTATTGGTTGAAAAGTGCATGGTTGTTAATAAGTCACCAAAAATGCATATTTCTAATATTAAAATCAATAATGACATATGTTGTATATATGTGTATGCTATACTAACCTTTTTTATAAGTTAAGTGATTACACCACTAAGTGAAAGCTTAGTGCATTACTTGTTTGCGGTGCGTAGGTAATAATACAACAAATTAAAGCCAAAGCTTTAGCATAATAAGAAACACGAAGATAACCACTATATAGGTATTTTGACATTTTGAAATAGTAATAGTGATGTAAATGTAATACACTACTAGTAAGTGTCCTCTTGTAATCCCAAAGAGATTTGGTCTAATTTGCATTTGTAATGGGTTTGGTAACGGGTTTTTGTACTCAAATTATGTTTATTGCAATTGCTTTCATTATGCTTGAATGATTGTGTGTTTGATTATGAAAGTGTATGTGAGAATGTTAACTATGAAGAGCCTAAGGCTTATTGAGATTTTTGTTGTGATTGGAGGGTCAGGAGGACCCACTGGAGTTGGAAATGATTTGTTTGATAATGTAGAAGTGTTTTTAAGTAGGTAAAAATTTGGGAAAGTGTCCCAGTACAACTATTATGCTACTGAATTTTTGACACGATGACCCTAATGTTTACCTCAAAATATGTGCCAAAAAGTTAATATTTTTATACATCTTTGAGTCAAGGAATGTTTCCAAAATAAAAGTTTTAAAATTTTAGTGATTTTTGGATAATAGAATTGGATATTGTTTTGCGTGTGTGTGTCTCTTGTTCGGGTCCAGTCTGCGGATCGAGTGGAGGGTGCCACACTTCAAAATTTCCTCTGCACTATATATATACTGGGGACTTTATTACTTAGTTTAAGATTATATCACACAAATGAATTGACATAAGCACTATTGTAATAAAGAATTTATTGTAAACAAATGTTTATTATGTATACAAAATACCCCTATTACATATGAGCTCTAGGGCATGCATCTAACACATTCATAATTTGCACTACGCTACCACATAAATGTGTTTTGGAACTTGAGCAGCTTAAAGATGAGATACTAGTAACAAATCTTTTAGGCATAGTGTGATAGTAAATAAAGTGCTTAGAGATTGCCCTTAGAAACACTAGGAATGTGAGTTTTTGGCTAATTTGATAAAGTTACTATTTCATTTGCTTGATGTGATTTTATGTATGGATTGGTTATATAAGCATTAGATTGTGATAAACTATAGACATATAAGGATTACTTTTAAGACATCTGATGGCGAGGGTGTGATCATTGTAGGTGAGATGTTAGATTTCCTCTCTAATGTGATTTTAGTTGCAATAGTAAGGAAGTTAGTTAGAATGGGTGTCAAGCTTACTTAGCTCTTGTAAGGGACATTGAGAAACTGAACTTAGTATCTAGGAAATGCCTACTATGATTGAGTCCTAGAATGTTTTTTCTAAGGAGTTACCAAGAATGCCACCTAAAAAGGAAGTGCAGTTTGCCACTGATGATTTACCTAGTGCTGCACTAGTATCCATAGCACCATACAAAATGGCACCTACAGAACTTAAGGAGTTCAAGATATAATTGCAATATCTCCTAGATAAGAGTTTTAATGTCCTAGTGTGTCACTTTGGTGTTTAATAGTTCATTTTTGAATAAGATAGATAAGACTATGAGGTTGTGTATAGATTACAGATAACTAACTGAGTTGACAAAGAAGAATATGTATCATCTCCCTCGAATTAATGATTTGTTTGATTAACTTAAGGAGCAATATTATTCTCGAAGATAAATATGAGGTTTGGATATTATCAGTTGAAGGTGAAGATGTTGAGGTGCATAAGATAACATTCAGAATAAGATATAGACATTATGCATTTCTAGTGATGCAAACTAACCAATGCACCTGCTAAATTATTGCCATTATGAACTAAGTCTTCTATTCATTCTTAGACAAATTTGTAGTGGTCTTCATTAATAATATCTTAGTGTATTCTAAGGACAAGGAAAAGCATGGCAAGCATTTGAGACTAATACTATAGAAACTAAAAGAAAATAAGATATATGCCAAGTTTAGCAAGTGTGACTTTTGGCTAGATAAAGTAACTTTTCTTGGTCAAATTATTTCAGCTGATAGGGCGAGAGTGGATTTTATTATATATATAGTTATAACATATTATAAAAGTTATGTGTAAATGGGCTGAATATATGAACTAAGTATTGGCACATAGACATATATATGATTAAGTATAAGGGAAATTTAAGGAATTTAATATTACAAAAAGAAGCATGTTTTGAATTGTTTAATAAGAAAATATAGAAACCATAGTTATGAGTAAGAAAAGGCATTAACATATATTTATAGATGATATGGGAATGATATGACAAAGCTAAATGTATTAAGAAAAATGAAGGATAACCATTATTAAAAATGTATACATATGCACATGAGAATATAGAGGTATGAACAATGGACTAAGAATTACATAAACAAAAAGGAAATTATGACAGCTCTTACCTGGTCTAATCGCTGGACCTAAGTAAGGAGCAACACACAACCTTTATCTATCTAATTACTTATCTGGTTTACTTAAAATCTTTTTTCCTTTTTAACCAATTACATATTCTCTTATCATATAACTTATAAAAACTAGCTTTAACAAAAAACCTCATCTAAGGTTTACTAATGGGGTCCTTATGTCAAAAATGTTGTAACATAATGACTATACTGGGATACTATCCTAAATAATAACCTGCATAAAAACACACTTCTAATATCTCATAACATATCTTAACATCATCTTGGTCCATCTAACCATCTAGAATCAACATCATCTCAATCACAAATATACATAATTATCAACACTTGTCACATAACTGATCTAATCCATACATGCACAATAACTTATAAATCATTATATTCAATACCCATGAATTACATATATCTATATATAGATATGTACATATGTAGGTTCACATAAACTTTTGATACATTGTAAGCCCATAATATATACATTGATATACATAGGAGTGCTCATGCACTCTATCCTATTCTTTCTACATATAGCATACAAAACTATGTAAATAACACCATATTCAAATAAACCCATGATCTTTGTTTTTTAGAGGTTCTTCATTCTACTATCTGAAAGTATGCACATTACAAACAAACAATGCACTAAGGTTTACAACTTAGTACTGTATCCAGTATAATATGGCATTTCCCTTTTCTTTTCATTTTATATTAAATACTTTAAATCATAAACATTCATAATATTCTAGTCCACTATGTTATAATTCAGTAATGCAACATGTGTAAAAAGGCATAGATAAATAACACAATATTGAATATTAAGGATCTTGACATGCATGATTTACAATATAGAATAAACATGCAAAAGAACCATCATCTTAATTTGTAAGATTCATCCACAATAGCTCATACATAAGCATAATAATTTCATATACCTAATGATTTTAAACATCATTTTTATGCTTGGCATAAACACTATATTGCCTTGATTTTTTTATTTTAGTTTGTATACATATCATACATAAACCACAGATCACATAAAATTTTATCTCATAACACGATCATACATAATTCATCATAAGCATACATAGGTATTGCAACATTCATTCATAATAACTTCAAAGAATTCCTCACACAAAATCTCTAGTACATAATGAACATAAATGATCATTCATACATATGTACACATCCTTAACATCTTAATAAACTCACCCTTTAACATGCATGTAAAATTTTACTTAGTTTCCCCCATTTAAATATTCAGGTTAAATCAAACATTTTTATTGCCCATATCTAAAAAAATAATTATCCATAAACTGCATAACAGAACATGGCCCGTAGGCATATTGATTCACATATCATATAGAATACCTGAAGGTTATAATCAAGATTTAAAGTCTAGGGCACAGGACCCGAAGTCCAAAACTCGGACCTAAAAATCATATATAAAACCTAAAGTCCATGACACAAGACCCGAAGTCCATAATCATGACCTAAAAATCATATACAAAACCTGAAGTCTATGACATAAAACCCAAAGTCCAAAATAATGACCTAAAAATCATATACAAAACCCAAAGTCCATGACGTAGGATCTGTAGTCCAAAATTATGTCTCGAAGTCAAAAGATTACCCATAGGCTAAATTAGCACCCATAGGTACCTTAGCAGCTGCTATCATTTCCTAGTTGACCGGTCAACTTATCTAATCCAGGTTGTCTAATCATATGGGCCAACTCACCATGTTTTTTTTAGTTTCTCCTTTTTAAAGTATATCGAGCAAATTTTACCTTTAATTTGGTCACCTATAACCTTAGGGAGATATTAATGTTCTTTACCATTTATTTTAACCCTATTATATTACCCTTCATGTAACATCAATACACTGATTAATGCATCAAAACATCCATCTTTTATACATAATAAACATTATTCTAAGCATTTTGTTCTTTTAATCACTTTAGGCTATTCTTGCCTTATATCTAGATTATTACATTGTAATTGTAACGTCTCTATATCTAAGTTCTATAAATAGTACCTTCTGGCCCCGAGTGATGTTCCCTATGGTGTGGGGCATCTTTATAAGGCTAGAAAGGGGTGTATTGGTCATAACACTTTAGAAGGCTTGAAGATGAGTAAAATGAAAGAATTGAAAATTTTAACAAAACCAATAAATCATTTTAGGTTAAGAACTAGTGAATCGGGAGATAAAATGAGTTTGTGTCGAGATAGCCTCATGATGTGCTTAGATGGACCCAAAAATATCATACCCTAAACCTCAAAAATTCCAATTAACATGATATAAAAGGAATTTTAATTTTCTAAGATCGTTTGGTATTTTTTTGGAATATTTTATTCTAACAAGAGAATAGTACCAAAAAATCAACAGTGGAATTTTGACTTGAAATTTTATGTGGCCTTAGTGACACTAATCAAGGATTTTTTAAACTAAAATCAGTATTTTTAGAGGTCTAAAGATTTTTTTTGTGAGTTTCTAAAGTTTCAAAAGAAATCGGGAGAAAATGGACCGTGTGGCAATCTGAGCCTTTCACCCACCCATATAAAAAGGGCCTACACATGTGAGGGGGTCACATGTGTAAACTAACCTCTCCTCCCCTAATTTTCCTCCCAAGCTGACTCCATTAGCTCTTTCTCTCTCCTCTCAGTACTAAAATCACAAGTGAGGCATGGTTTAGACCCTCTATGACCTCTAAAATTCAATTCAAGTGAGAAATTTGAGGAATTTGGCTTGTAAAGGGAGAAATACAACCTTGTTGAATAGTGCTTTTTTTATGAGTAAGTGATTTTAATCTAAGTTTTATTTTTGTTTTAGGTAGTCTAGAGTATTCTAAGAATAACCATGATTTTAGATTTTCATTTGGAGTGGTGTAAAATTTTTGAGAATATTTCTAAGCTCAAATTATATATGTTTAGGCCAAAAAGAAGCTAGTGAAGGAGAAGTCCAAGTTAGGCCTCCAAGTGGTGGAGAAAAAGGTGTTTTTGCACTAGGTATATGGAATAGAGTTAAATTGATTATGTCTTATTTCTTGGAATGAAAATATGCATGTTTGGTGTATGGAAATGCAATTTTATGGTGTTAGGCATAATATTAAGGCAAACTAATGATATAATTATGATAGCAATGTCAACATAACATGATATGTATGATAATTAGGAAAGGAAATTAAGTGTATGTGTATGGGCATTGTATAGCTAAATGGTATGTGTGCATGGCATGGCATGGATAATGATGCTTATGGCATGTTAGGCATGATAGTGGCATGTAAACGGAGTGTATAAACCATACTTGAAAGTGAATTATGATACTAAGATATATGGCATGTAAATTTGATAAATAATGACCTAATTGAACATGTAAGGTGTACATAAGTAATGGCTAAGAAAATGATGGTTATATGTGTGCCATTGGTGGCATGGTTATAATACTTGGTTCATGTGATATTATATGAAGAATTAATGAAAGAAGGGTGGAGTTTGGATTGGCATGTATGATGCTATGAAAGGCATGAAATTGGAAATTTACCAAATGAATAGTAACATGCCCGTAAATTTACCAAATGAATAGTGAGTTTGCGACGATAGGCTAAAAATGTCATTTTGTGGGAAATGTTGCATGTAATGCCATTCATTAGCATAAGTGACATAAGACATAGTGAAAATAATTGTAGATGTCATAATCAAGCAATGAAGAGTGATTAGGCCCATCAGTTAGACACCCATTGGATGGGTTGACTAGTCAACTAGGGAATTAGCAACTATTAGGTAGTTTGGTCCTTTTGGGACTACTATTGTCTATTAGATGTGGTGGGTGTAGCTGCTGAGGTTCTGAGATGAAACCTACACACTCGAGTATTAGGAGGTCCACCTAGGCTGATCCCTACTACATTTGCTATCTATGGATATTAGGAGGTCCCACAGGGTTAATCCTTGCTATCCACCAGTGATGCTTGGAGATGTGACTTAGGGTATTGGGAGGTCCCATAGGGTTGATCCCTGTTATCCCATTTATAGATATTAGGAGGTCTAAGGACTGATCCCTACTATCTACCAATCCAGTATTGAGAGGCCTATGAACTAATCCCTACTATTAGGAGAGGTAGGTGCAGCTACGGAGGTCCAAAATGTAGGCTACTACACGAGATAAATCCCACTATCCGATGTCTTAAAGTGTTATCTATCTGTTATGGGCCTAAATGATATTAAGCTTAATCATGAACTTAAAATATTGAATTTGACTGGATAAAAGAATTAGAAATAACTGAACATGGTAAATGCCATCTAGTTTAATATCATGTATAACCAGGTGGCATAATATTTATGTATGTGTATACATGACTCATATGTGTGCCTGCGTGTTTGACATACTTTATTTTATCTATTCCACCATTGAGTTTACACTCAGAGTGTCAGTGTTCCGTTGCACAGGCAATAGATGTGTTAGCTATTCAGCTTCAGTCAGAGCCAATGTAGCTATCCCAGAGTCTTATTGGTAGATTACATTTTATTTACTCTTTTGGTTTTGTAGATAGTCACTCATGTATAGTAGGTTTAAAGTCCGTAGTGTGTATAAAGTATAAAACTGAGATAGATAACTAAATGGCTGTATGAAGCTATTTTAATGGATATACATGCATGCTTCTATCTATTTATCTGCATGTGGGTTTGAAACCCTGTGGTTGCTGTGTTGGATGACTGATGATGTTTTGGGGGACTAGAAGGGTCCAAGAGTTGATTTGTGGATGAAAACTATTTTAGAAGTGTTTTTCATGCAAGAAATTTTTTTTTTTGTTTTTCACTCGGGTAGCTATTATGCTGCCCAATTTGCTATAAATGGGTAACAGACATAATTTGGTGTTTTAATAGACTAAAATAGGTAGTAATAAAAGATTATTCAAAAAGAAATACCAAAAGGTTAAGTTAAGTCAAAATTAGTCAAAGTCACATAAAAGTTAAATAATTAAGCCTCAGGGAAACCTAAGGATGGGTAACCTATGGAAAGTAGCACTCTTTGTTTATTTCCTTTAAGAATAGGCAGGGGGTGTTACAATAATTACTCAATGAATGCCTAAAGCACCCATCAGTTCCCATATTAGGCCATTTGGTGATATCATAAGCTCATCGTGCATTTATGGCATTTCATAACTACCATATGCTAATTATATCATCATATCATCTTTTATGTATCAATTTCTATATTAGTCCATTCAGCCATAACATCAATCATATTCATCATCTTGCACTTTCTCATATTATGCATTTATTTTACATGTTCATCATCAATTACATCAATTGCATCCCATATATTATCCATTTCATAGCTTATATGGAACACATACATATAAAATTGCATATAGGCCATTCAGCTAAGCCATCACACATGCATAAGTATTGCATTTTATCACATTACTTATAGCAACTCAATTTTTCATGCTCAATATCATTCATGTGTTCATGCATCTTCCATAATATGTTTATCAACAAACGTATGCATATATACATACACTAATAGGCCATTTGGCTATCAAGCCTCTAAGAATCCATTACCATTATTCAATCATGTTATATATCCTTTCTCATGTACATTTAATCATAAACATCAATTTATAGATATACTCATCAACAACATGCATATGTGAGACATACATACATACATTTCATGCATACATTAAGGCCATTCAACCATCATGTTACATACCTCTACATATATATACTTAACATGATAAATGCATACTCATAAGTTTATCCATTCAATTACATCCATATATGTGTATAACACGTAACTAGCATGCATACTTAGAACATATGTATATTTACATACATTATGAACATAACACATTACATATCTCATCTCATCCTAACTCATTCATGTATACCATATATAAGTAGATAATATGCATATCATGCATTTTTAAGGCATAGACACCCATGTATGTCTCTTTATATATATTCGGCCATATGTACACCATCAAGGCATTTAATCATTTTAATCTTATTATTTAGATTAGCATACATCTAATATATCATACATCATGGTAGTATGCTCTAACATGCATAAGACATCAATTAGATATACGTACTCATAATTTACATCATACACATACAATATGGATACAATGTCCTCACTTACTTCCTCATGTATTTCCACCAATTAAAATGCTTCATCTTATATTTAGCATGTGTGTAAAATATGTTTTAATCCAATTACATACATACTTAGTCATACACACATAATTATACACCATTTTACATCATAATGCACATAATTGCATTATAACCATAATATAACTGCTATATCTTTTTCATCCATTCAATTCATCTTAAACACATCAACATACATCTCATTTACCATTTAACACATTTAAAGCCATAAATTTACATATATAGACATTTTACATATAATTGCATATATTTACATATTATCTAATTTTTAAGGCATGCATGAATTGCATAATTTAATGCTATTACACATATTATAAGGGATACACTTATGTTATTAGGCTTAACACTCAACAATAGCATCCTTAAGCCTTCAATTCCCTTTTTTTTTCTCTTGATTCTTTCTCTTTCCTCTTTAAGCATAAACCTCATCAAAAATAAAAAAATTGCAATAATTATAATTTGCTACAAATCATTAAATCAACCTTATAAAACTCTTATTGGCACCCCAAAGACACCTAAAAAATTTTAAACTCCATAAATAAAGTATTTCTCAAAACTTGGTTACTATTCATCCCATAACTTTCAAAAATTCATAATAGATCATAGATTAAAGAAATCTAAATTGATAAATATGTTCTTGGGCACTCATAAAATACTAGAAAAATGTGAGA
>CANXYI011365464.1:0-12754 GCA_948208565.1 Hura crepitans | reverse complement strand
CACTCTATCTTATGATTGATCATGAAATGATAAAGGTAATAAATAAATGCACTCTATCCTATTGATGATAGTGAAATTATGAGGGCAAATGAATGAATGCACTCTATCCTATCAGGGATGAATAAGTATGAAACCATAAAGGTGATAAATGAATGCACTCGAATGATAGAGTGATTTAATAGGAATGTGTCATGAATGAGTGAATGAGATAATTCTAGTGAATGAATGTGCTAATAAGGTGATTTAATGTGAGTGGGTGAATATAAATCTATTGATTATGTGCTTATTTAGATAAATGCAAGTGAATGAATATGGGGATGAATGATTGATATGCAAATTGATTTCTAATATTTATGAAGGAATAATGCATTTTTAATAAATGTAGTGATGTGTGCTGGCTTCTAATCTTTTTTAGATGTGGTGAGGTATGCATATTGATGCATGTGTTTTTGCTTATTTTTTTAATGAATGTGGAATTTAAAGGAATAGTGGATGCATGTAAGACATGACTATAACTTTTGAATAAATCAACTCTTATGATTGTTGAGTGATGAATATAGATGAATGATGAATGTATTTTTACTCATGATGAATGGTAAAGGTAGTTATATGATGATTGATGGTGCATCTTTTTTTTTATGAATGAATCCTATGATTGAGGAATAATGAATAAAGGCAAAATGTATGTACAGGTTGAATGAGTACTTTTTCCCTTAGAATAGATGTATTAATATAAATGTATGATTAGGAAAAATGGGAACTTCTCTTAGAATGGATGTGTGAATAGGTGAGAGTGAGTATGAGTGAACTTATTTACTTGTGATTTATGTATGATAATGTTTCTAAATGCATGTGTCAGTACATATTTTGTTATTAAGATCATTCTCCTCTCAGACTCATCATAGGGAAAGGTTAGGGTTTGAGAAGAGAGTTAGGTTATGAAGTTATAGGCTAGGTTGAGAATAGTTATAGTGATGGAAAGGTTAGGGAAGGTTGATTGAGAGCTAAACAATGGTTAGGCCAAGGCTTGGGTGAAAAGTCAATTTGTCATGAAAGGGTATTTAACCATAGGTGACCAAAGAGTGAATGATTACGAAGGATGAGCATGCACATGTATGTGATTACATGGCATGGTACTCTTGTTATTAGCTGGTTCGAAGATTTTCTAGCTAAATATTTTCTCTCGATCTCTAAATTTTGCCCAAACTGCCTTTTGTGGTTTTTTAATCTAACGAGATATGCTTTAATTTTTGCTTAGACTGCCCTTTATGGGTTTTTAATATAACAAGCTTCTTTATTCTTTTGATTCAATTTTTTCATTTTTTTTTAATTTTGAATTCAACTTATCCATTTTTGCTTAAGGCTTAAGATATAATGGTCTATTGTTAAAATGATTGAGTCTAGAATTGCACCTTTTTATGATGGCTTGATATATTTTAAGGCTCTTGCCAAAGAGATAGAGTTTTTAAGATCATCAAGTGGCTTACTACTTGTGCCATCTTTATGCCTCCAGCATTTTAAATCTTTGAATTTTGAATGTCATCCTTTAGACATTTCCTAGTACTGCATTAATGATATTCCTATTATTAGTCAGTCGTGGTGATTTTCTGACTAAATATTTTCTCTGAGTTTCCCTAACTTTTGCTTAGGCTCATGTTGTTGGTTAATCAGCCAAGCAGGACTTAACAAATTCATTTTTTTTCAATGGGGGCAACCATGATTAAAAAGAGAATGCTCGTGTGTTTGAGGCTTGAAGCAAATCTATTCCCTTTTTCCTAGGATTTGGAATTTAACACCTTTTAACTTTTAGACTTTTTATAGGAGTAAGGATCAAGAAAGGTTTGACTGTTTAGTGTGATTGTCAAAAACATTTAGGCTTTAAAAATGATTAGACATAATGATTTTGAGTATTAAGTTTAGAGCCTATTGAATTTTGGCTCTGTTTTTGAGATTCGAACAAAAAAGGCATTCATTTGGGTGTAGCTGCCCCGAACTTATTATTTTCTTTCTCTCATCTCACATTCAAGGTTATTTCTCATGCTTTACAAGGAAAGGTTAAGTTTTAAGATTCAAAATTATATGTAGTGGTGTTGAGCCATAAAGAATTATTTGTAATAAATATGGATTAAGCTATTCATGTTTATTTTCTTTTCTTTTTTTTCAATCTCTCAACTCAATTTCAAGAGTATCATATGATGCAATGGATGTGGTATACAAAGATGCTCAAGAAGAAAATAAAATGGTGTTTTATTATACTTTAGCTGTCCCATCATAGAAGTAAGAAGTAAATGAAAGAGAAAAACATTAATTGTTCTAGTACAAAAGTAAAAGAAAACTAGAAAACTATAGCAGTCTCCACATTTTCATTAGATCTTTCCATATCCTTGACTAGCAAGATCTTGTAGTTGGTCAAGCATTGGTCCATGAGGTGGAAGACCAAATGTCAAAAAGAAGGAACCTCACTTTTTAGAGATTTAAGAGATGTTGTTGAGGTCTGATAATGGGTGATATGTGCATAATGTAATCTTATGATTCAAATGGATATGTAATATATTATTACATGCTCAATGAGGTCTATATGTTATCAATCCTAAAGATACAAGGTGGATGATTAATGTATATATGCATGACTAAGCCTAACTAATATACATGTGATGTAACTTTTTATGGTATATGTGATATTTATATGATGTAATGGATATGTAATGGATCATAGCATGCATGATGAGGTTTACATGTTATCGATATTAAGGATACAAGATGGATGGTTAATGCATATATGCATGACTAAGCCTAACTAATATGTATAGGATACAACTTTTATGATGTATGTGATATATACACGACATGCCTATATGTAATGTGGATATGTGGTGGAGGTGTAATAATAGGTAAGATGGTATAAAGTCTACATGATAAATGATATGTATCTATGTATGATATGCCAAATGTGAGTGCATGAATGAATAAGCCTAACTAGTATTCATTAAACATTGGGATAGAATAAGGTTATGGAAACAATATGATATGCTTAGGCATAATGTGACTACAAATGCATGTCGATATTGATGGATGGATTGATGTTACAACTATAGGCCAGATGATAGAAAGTGAAGGATGGCAATACCTAGGTGCAGTATGTATATTAATATGGATGAAGTTTACACATGGCTCTTATGAGGGTGCATATGTGTATGTTTAGGCTCGAAAATGATAGTGTCAATGTTGTAAAATAGTGTGGTGAATATTGATGCATAAGCTTGTATAATCTTAGGAACCTATGCAAACTTATTTTCTCTATTTATATGTTTTTTTTTGGGTGAATATTGATGCATAAGGGTAGGTGTTTGTTTGATGAATGATGTATGCTTAATATGGTGTGAGGGTGTATCCATGTGAAGATGTATGCATGGTTTTATATGGGTCCATATTATGTTAAATGGTTGTGAGGTATATGTTATAATGTGAATGCTATATGTGAGGTGTTTATTCTTTAGATGTTATTTATGCCTATATGGATAGCTAATGTATAGGTGTATATCATAAAATGGGGATGACTACTAAAGAATAACTTGTGTGACTATGAGATGTTTGACTAAGCCTAAGCCTAAGTAGCATGAATGCGGTAGCTTTATAGATATATGCATTATAGCTTACAATTTTGGTGTATGTGTATGATTCTTTGATTTTATTAATGTCTAATATATATACTTAAGATCTTATGATGTTAAATAAGGATACAAAGAGCGTGAAGTTATTGGATCTTTACAAGATGACATTCTTACAAGGTGCAAAGTTCATGCCATGTATAATGTTAAATATGTTCATTAGGATAAAAGCATGATACATTGAAAAAAAAAGGACATTAAGTTCATGTTATGTAGTAGGTATAACATTGTGCTTGTGTATACAAAAAGGATACATGTTATATGTACTAGGATAAACACAAGTAATAAGCTTTCTAACCTTATTACTCTTACACACGTGCTCTTAGTCATTCTTCCTAGGTATGCTTACCTAAGCATCATCGGTAGATGTATAGGTTAAAATTTGGGCTCAATTAGGCCCAATAACCTATCATATTTAAAATGCATGCAATTATAACATTTAAGTCTTGTTTGAGGTGAAATTAATTTAGGCCCATTCTAAACAAAAGGCATAATATGCTTGCCCCCACTGCAAATAAGTTTAAATGTAATAGGCGCACTTAACAATCACAATCTCTTAGGGTCATACAACCTAGAGGAAGTTGCTAATCTTTACTGTATGAGCTGATTATTTGGTTAAAAGGGCTTATAGCTCCCATAAGTAGAGGTCCTTCCTAATAGGTCTTTCCAATTATGGATAACAATGACTAATTAATTCACCTTTTTCATACACCCAAAGGCATAAGGCTTATGAGTGATGGATATGCTAGCACCCCCCCATTCTTGAATCAAAAATAGAGTTATGGTTCATAGCACCATCCATGGTAAAGGGACACAATTTATATAGGATGTAATATATAGGATTGATAAAAATTAGAATATTAGATGGCATATTATTTAGGCATTTTCAGATTGAGATTCTCAGTCCCTAATAGAGTCGCCACTGTAGGGATTATGATATTTTTACTAGGGACAAGAGTGGTTAGTAGAGTCGCCACCTAGCCTCTACACTAGGACCTCTGATCTTTTGTACCAGAAAGGTTGGAATTTAGATCTTATTTATGCCTGAATAATATGGCTTCTTTGTATATTATAATATTTATCAATCCCTTATCAAACATGCATGAATTATATTTAAACATTTATGTCACCTTTTCATGTGTAAGAACTAAATTGCGATATTTAAAGAATACAACAAGTGTAATTGTACATCCATAAATCGAGTCATTGATTAAATGTTTTTTTACCTAACAATTACCTGTAATTCCGTAGGAATTAGCGGTAATTGCTTAACTTCTATCTCTAGGAGATTGGCCCTTATTAAAAGACATTTTTGTCATTATGACTTTTGATTAAGAAAACTCAAATCCATTTTGTTAAGAAAAACACCATTCAATTTTGTAGAAAACCATTTGATGTGAAGTTTTAGGTGTTTAGCATCTAAAACAAGTCATTAACTAGCTATTGCAAACCCAGAATAAGTAATGAATTATAAATAGTACAAAACTAAAAGGAAATAGACCATAATATAAAACTGGTCCCGCCTGTATGATGTTAAGTCCATGTAAACTCTATAAAGCCCTAGCATATGTCCATGCAGACTACTGCTTTTAAGGGTCATTACATTCATCTGGATCCAGTGAGAAAGTTCACTAGCATATAACTCAAAGGAAAAGGTTAATGGTATAAAATAAAAGATTCATAAAGATTCACAAAAAGGATAAGAAATACGAATACATGTGAGAACTAGAAATAAAAATATATATCCATGCAGACTTCATAATAGAACAAACAATCATGGTGCAAACACATAACACAAATATCCATACGGACTACATTCCTTATGAAAAGGAGTCCATAAAGACATCAAGATAAAATAAACATGCTTAAAATAAACACGTCTATGTAGACTATGTTCCTTGCTAAAAGGAGTTTGTATAGATTTCAAAGATAGGGTGAATAAGAATAAGACAAGATTATCCATATGAACTACATTCCTCATGAGAGGAAGTCTGCATGGATGCACAATAGTTAGTTCAATGATATCCATATTAGAAAATGAAATAACTATACATGGAAATATCATATAAACATGTCAATGCAGTAAATAGAAATACATAAAAGCATGACACATGAGATGAATAAGACACTGCTATTGACACTAAGCCCATGTGGACTACCTATCATACACCTATCTATAAAGTAGGTTTGTGCAGACTTTAGCATGCCTACAAATAAGTTTATGTGATAAGGATGAAAATTAAAAAATATTTATAACATGGAAACAATCAATTATACAAAATGGAATAACTAAAAAGGATGACCTACTCCTACAATCGAAGCAAGGATTACATATAATTGCCTTGCTTATGATCAATCCAAGAAGATCCTAAGTCTATGAATGTATAGTAAGAGGCTTCAAATCTTACCTTATGCTTGGACTCTTGAAAAATGCCATAAAAATGTAGAGGTTTGAAAAAATAATAATTTTGAATAAGGGCTAAAAGACTAGTAGATCAAATCCTTGTCGGAGTTCTCACCTAAACTCATAGAATGGGTCTCTTGGATGTTTAAAACACTATTCTTAAAAAGACTCTAAGCTTCCTAATTGCCTCCTTGTTCACATATCTCGAGGGGCTACTTATAGCCTCCAAGATGCTAAATTCATGCCTAGGCATCCCTTGTAAGTTTTGTCACTTAGTTTGTGTGGACTAATGTGGTTTACTTTCCCTCTAATCTATGGCTTTAAGCTAGGTCTTTAGCCGATTTTGGCAAGTCCGTGTAAACTTGGGCTTAGGTATATACCATGTAGACCTTAGGCCATTGGCTTGTTAGGGTTAGTTTGGGCCAGTAATGCTTATCTTGGTAAACCATATTGCTTTTGCTGAACTAGGTCCATACGGACTAGCTTTTTAAGGGGTCAGTGCCATTGCTTAAGAGCCTATCTCTGGTAATCATCATTGGTAAAACTTCAATCGTCTATAATCATATCCATCCATTAATACTAACCACTGATCCCTTTTTTCATATCTACACTTTCCTTTCATAAATCTCTGTATAACTCTTCCAATATTATTCACTAAACACATTAACTTTCACCAAAATACTATTAATTTTCCCATATGTTTTCATTAACAGCATTGGCTACTTCAACTTAGGAGGAAGAGGATTATACACTATCATAATATCATTACTTTTATCCACTATTCCTTGTTTAGGGAAGCCCATATACTTTTCTCACCGGTATTTTACCAGTAACTTTTACCATTCAATAGTGTAGCAACTATCCGATCATCCAAAAATTCCTATGGCACTCATGCACTACTGCTTAGAATCTCCTAAACCTGCTTTGATACCACTAAATGTAACACCCTCTACCCAATTATACAAGAAATTAGGCAAAAGATGTTACTACTTAGAGGTCACCCATCCTAGGATTTCCCTAGGTAGCTTTCATTTAACTTTTACTAAGTTATTATTTATTCTATCTTAAGAATTTATTCATGTGAACCAATGGGCTACTTCATATGTATTCATCATATTACACTCATTTGTTGAACTGTTTCATTAATTTTTCAATTCGAGCTACTGTCTATAGTTATAATTCCTTTATATACTACTATGTCTAGTATTTTAAACTATGTATATGTAATTCTACCTGTACAACCTATAGTAACATGCATGAGTGCCTCTATCTATCATTTATGTATCATGTTGAAACTAAAATCTTACTTAGACAGCCTTTAGCCATACTGCTTCATTGTTTTACACTACTAGTTAAGCTTACAACTTGTGAATTTAGAGAAACATGCACTACAGCATCATATCATGCAATATACATATAGGTATGCACTTACCATATAGTTCATAATGACAGTAGTTCTCTATTATATCTTACATATACTGCCTTTCACAGATTTACATAGATGTCTTCATTAATATCATTACATGACATTTTTAGTAATAAACTCAGTTAAGCATTCATTCTCATGAACCACATTAGGTACGACTTTAAGAAATGACCCATCTATTATTTCCTCCTTATTACTCTCTTAATATTTTTCTAGCATCAATTTAACTATTACTTTATTTTTATCTTGTTGACTAATTCCTTTAGTTGTCATGATCACTACATAATTAATTGTATTTTCATAATACTTTTTTTTCTATGTCAGGTAATTTATTTATCATCATCACTCATTACGTTTCTAATTCCCTCTGTGCTTATATGGTAAATTTCCATCTTTCATTAAGCTTGGAAATTCAACTTATGTAATGCCCGTAGTCTAATTTACATTTGGCTTAATTACATACTTACCATATAACTTTGTTTATATTTCATAAAGTCTTTTTCCTTTTTTACTTACCCCTTTTTTACTTGCTCAAATACCTCTGGTTACATCACAGTAATTTATTTAGATTTCAATCTTTAAGTTTCTTGAGCGTATATTTACTTGGGGTTTTGTCGGTTATTTATAATCTCAATCATTTGTGCTTAAATAATGTTTATCCCCTATATATTAACCTTTATGTAACAATAGCTATAAATATTATTCTATTATTTCATTAATTCCAAAATTATTCATAATACATTTCACAGCCCATCCTTAAGAGACAACTCTTAAATCATTGGATAATGGGAAATATAGTGTGCAGTGGTCCATCTCAAGACCTTAGTAGTTGCACCCACCTAGTGCAATGGTCCCATCTCAAAATCGTCGTGGTTGCACCCACAAAGTGTTGTGGTTAATGTCTAGACCTTAGCTATTGCACCTATTTAGTGCAGTGTCCCATCTTGGAACCACTATGGCTATTCCATATAATGTAGTGGTCAATGTCTTAACCTCGATGGCTACACCCACTATTATAATAATCAAGTAGTAGCCCTAAAGGCACAATATCTCTAGCAACTGCTAATCCTTAGTTGATCAGTCAACTCATTTAATAGGCATCTACCTAACATAGGCCAATATCTAAATCTGTTCATCTTATAGTCATTTCTCATTCTTCTCAATATCTGAATTTCCTTAATAGGAATATTATCTTTGTATAGTCAATCCGTTATTTAATACTTTAATAATTACTCAATGTGTTTCCAGTTTAGCTAGTCTCTCATATCAACTCTCGTATTTCATTCACTTCATTTATTAAGTATCTATGTACGTATATTGCTTTACTATCATCTGTCTCATAGTTTTTTATCTTCTTATTTATGACCTTGATGGTGCTTTATTAATCATCATGTTCAATTTAAGCCTCATTATATTACCATTATCACCTTTGTAATGATTATGTCATATAAATATTCATATTGCCTTGTCATTTATACTTCAACATTTATACATGAATTACACAAAATATTCACTTGTTTAATCATTCCATTCTATCTATTTATAAGTTAGATATTACTGGTGTATTTATCCTGCCTCATAACTCCATACTTCAGTATTTTTGAAATTAAACCTTTATTTTTAACTTTATTTCTAATTTAAGTTAACTTATTATTTTTATTCCATTACCAGTCATTTATTTAGATTATTTCCATGTGATTAGGACACAGTTATAAGCCAATTTCATCTAATGATTTTTACAAGATAGTTACGGGTTGCTTTTACTTTACTATATAGTTACAGGTTTTTTTGCATAAATGTTACTATTGATTTGGTCATTTCTTCTACTATTCATTTAGTCATTTCTCTTTTTCCTTATGGTATCATGCCATTATATATCATACCATTATATCTCATATCATGTCACACTTCTATTACCATACTCCATTATTATTTTACCATAATTCTTTTGTGTCCAATAAATTATATAAACACTCAAATTCCATATATCTCATTATATGCCATATGATAAACTTTACTTTGTACTTAGTATACATTCCTCTTCACTAATTCCTTATCATACATTATATACTCTAACCTTTACCATAATGCCATACATGACCATAACTATATATCACACCATAATTATATATATATTTTCACATGCCATGTCCCATTTATGTTACACATGTTATTACCACCATAATACATCATGTACACATGTCAAGCATGCATGCATATGCCATGACATACATGACATACATGTGACCATGCATACACCACATACACACATACTTTTCACATCCAATACACATTTAGATCATCATTGTCACTTTTAAATCACATTATAGCATGCATAATGCTTCAAAACAAGTATGCACATATACATAACCTTAACTTCTATACACACACACTTGCCTCAAACTCTAATTTCTCTAGGATACAATGCTAGTTTCAACTAAATTCACTTACAATGGTCTCTAAGTCATGTTGAAGGCTCTCTAAAACCATTGATTTCCTCTTCATCCATCATCTTTCACCATTTTCCAAAATAATACTATTCATCAAGTGCTCATATCTCACTTTCTAAGCTCTGTTCCTTAATTATGTCCCTTGGGATATGCTCAAGGGTTCACGGAGGCTGAATCTTATATAAATTTCTTAAAGTTTTATTATGTATGGAGAGATAAAAATGAAGAAAAAGGGAGGGGTAAACCATGAAGAAATGGCATCAGCTTTCTTGGTTTAGGAAGTAAGATAGCTTTCTTTTCATCAAATACGCACACACGCATATGCACTCGTATGTATTAGTAAGGTGTATGGTCCCAATTGCACCACTTATCGAGTATATGGTCACAATTAATTCTATTTCTCTTTAAATTTCAAAAAATTTTAATAATTTTTCTAGACCTCTAAAATTATGATTCTAGTGCTCGATAATGCCCATTACGGGCTTCATAAAATTTTGAGCAAAAATTCCTTTAGGAACCAAGGTTACTACTCACTTACAAAATTTTAAAATTCTAAATAATTATCAAATGAACTCAGAATATTAAAATTCCTTTAGCAATAGACTCATTAGAATTTTTAAGCTTTAAGGTGTGCTATTAGGTCTAGCTAGGCATTTCCTAAAGCTATCTCGGCACAACCTCAATTGAGGTTACTATTCATTAGTTCTCAACTCGAAATAATTTATTTGTTCTACTAAAATTTTTAATTCACTTATTTTTATCATTTTTTTGGTCAGACCATTAACCCTTTCTAGCTACTTTATTGCCCTTCAGTGTCTTAAAAGAGATTGTCTAAAGGTCAAGAGTACTATTTGCAGAATGATGATTTTTTCAAGCATGACATAAGTGTTCTTTTGCATAAGTTTATTTTGGAACGTGATGCTGAGCAGCTATTATGCTATCGAATTTTGGTCAAAATAGAATAATGACACCTTTCTTGTCTATGTTCAAAATACTGGTTTAAATTACATATGGGCCCAAAATACTAATGATGTAGACATGTATAACAAGGTTTTAAAAAGATAATGGGATAGCTAGGTAAAATGGGTTTATGTGTCATCTCCAATTTGAGCTGGCAATGATTCAAGCTAGCGGTGCCATAATGTGCCATCTCTTATTCGAATTAAGCTATTAGGTCAGGGTCACATTTAGGTTGTATTAGAGCTTAGGTAGGTGATTCTAGGCTATCGTATTTAATAAGTGCTATACACTTAAAGTTTTCCATGCATATGTCTACACTACTTAGGGTTAATGAGTTACTCTTTTTTATAGTTAACGATGAATGAAATAACATCAATGTCCAAAGAGGAGGTAAAAACTACTAGATCAATGGTTGTGATAAGGACTATTAGGGCTGATACATCAATGTTAGAATTAATTAATCATTTGGTCAGATGATGGGTAATAAGGCAAACTTTTCCCTTACAGTATAACTACCTCTTTCCCAACTGTCTATTTAGGAAATCTATATGAATAGGGTGAAAGAGCTAAGAGATGTAAAATTCCAAGGAACAGAAGTGGATGACTTTATTATGTTAGAATACTGAATTGAAAAGACAAGTCAGATGTTTTAATAACTGAGGTACACTTTTGAGAAGTCTTGACTTTATGCTACTTCATTGTTACAAGGGGAAGCCCTTCAGTGGTAGAAAAAACTTATAGAGCACATGTCATTAAAAAAGGTGACTTAGGAGTTCTTTCTAAAGGAGTGCAGGGAAAATTATATTATTAGGAATATTTATGACAAGATGAGATAGGAGCATGAGATTAAAGTAGGAGCATTATTCAATGTTAGAGTATGAGAGGGAGTATGTAAAGCTTAGTAGATATACAAATAGGGAGATCCCAGACAAAGCCATCTAGTGAAAGAAATTTGAAAAGGGATTAAATCTAAACATTAGGCATCTAATGAAAGTGATAAGATTAAGAATCTTCCCATGTTAGTATCTAGCTCCCCGACCATTAAGAAAATTCAGGCGAAAAGGCAAGAAAGCTATGAAAAGAAAAGATCATTTGATCAAAAGGGTAGGAGTTCTAATAAGATTAAGAAGTAAAGGAGAGAGCATAGGTTACCTTCATAGGATGAAAGTCATTTATAGAGGACAAAACCAAAGTTTCCTAGATTTAGATAGCTATTCTAGAGTTAGACCTCTAATCCACTTCGAAACGTATGTAAATATTATGGAAATGGACACAAGGGTGTTTATTAGAGAACCATACTAGAGGCATGCTACAGGTGTGGTGACATAAGGCAAAAAGTCAAGGATTGTCCTAGGAGGTCAGTAGTATACACTCAATATGAGGTTTTTATCTCTGTCATCCTTATAAGCTATAAGGAAATAGAAGAAAAATGAGTAAAAAGTAGCTGTGGAATTGAAAAGGACTCAAGAGTGAGTATAGAGACTAGGATGCTAGCTCTTTCTTCTGAAATGAGAGGTCAAGCTGACTCAGAGGCTCTGGTAGAATGTCGAGTACTTTTTCTAAGCTTTAAATTAATTCCCATTACACACAGTGCATTTTTTACATGATTTGTGTTTAAAGTATTCTTTTACATGTATAGATATGGAAAAAGAAATAATAATAATCATAAATTATAGCTAAGAAAAGTGTGTGTGAATGAATGTGTTAGAGGAAAATTCTACTGATAATGGTTAAAAGTTCTATAATGAGGGAATTTCAAGGATCAAATTTTTTAAAGGGGAAAGATTGTCATGCCTTGACTTTTAATCTAGTTTTTCAACATATAGAATGAGAATTTGAGGAAACT
>CANXYI011365444.1:0-20013 GCA_948208565.1 Hura crepitans | reverse complement strand
AAGTTATGGCCAAGAGCTAAATCAAGAAAAAGGGCATGAGAATGTTGACATTGTGTGTAATGTATATACATGAAAAAGCATATAATATGAGCATGTGTTGGCCTAATTGGTTGGCATGATTTAGGACTAAAAGTTATACTTCCAGAGATTTAATAACTACTTAAGAATGGGCTTGGAAAATTGCTTAAAATAAGAAATTAGCATGTCACTAAAATGAACTTAGAGATAGCATGAGATGGACTTAAAATATGTGCCCAAAAGGGCTATAAGTATTTGTAATAAAGTTTGGATAAATGAACTTTCTTGTGCCATAATTGGCTAGATATGTTTTAAATAAACATGCCAGACATGTATGGCATAAAATGAATACTTGACATGCACCTTAAAAAGGTAAGAAAAGTCCCAAGAAATGAACTTAAATTTGAACTAAAAAATGACTTGAAAGGTGGTTTGTAATGTGCCCAACTTATATGCCTGAAATGGCTAGTATGATTTGAGTATATGAATTGGCAAGTATGCCTAGTGTTTGGCCTTTCAAATGGCCTAGATTATATTAGCTTTAGAATTATGGAATGTATGAAACTTTTAGTGAAAACTACACTGAAAAGGCTAAGAAATGAATCCAAAATTTTGCTTTTAAAAGTTGATGAAATAACTTATAACTATCCAATTTGACCACTACTTGAATCAAAAATACCACTGGGCAATAAATGTCAACTATATGAGAAATGACCATGGAATAAAATGAAGTATAATATACCTTAATCATTGGCAATTGTAGTACCTAAAAATAATATTCAGAATTCATTCGGTACAACCTAATTGTGGCCATACCAGATCGGGCTAAAATTAAATTATGCGATAAAATTTGTATCTCCTTATTTTTCACTTGATTATATTGTAAGAAGTCAATCAATAAAGAAATAAACATAAATTGAGTTATATGACCCATTAGCTAGATACCCACTAGATGTGTTGACCGGTCAACTTAGGGATTTTTAGTAGCTATTACACTATCTATTTTTTAGGCAAGGCCAATACAGCGGCCTTGGTCCCCATTGGGGCCACTGTACTAGTCTATTGGATAGACAACTTTCCCTCCTTACCACTTAATGCTAGCCATTAAAATTTTCTTGATGCAGTGGTATAGGTCCTATAGGACCATTACACTAGTCGAACAGTCAGACTTGGCTATAGACATTCACTTGATCCTTACTGGCATAGTGGCATAGGTCTCACAAGACCACTGCACTAGTCAGATAGTCAAACTTGGGTTTGGACATTCACTTGATTTTACTGGTGTAGCTACGTAGGTCCTACAAGACCACTACACTAGTCGGACAGTTAGACTTGGCCGTAGACATTCACTAGATTTTTGCCAGTGCAGCAGCGTAGGTTCCGTAAGACCACTGCACTAGTCGGACGATCAGACTTAGCTATGGACATTCACTTGATCTTTGCCGATGCAGTGGCGTGGGTGCTGCAAGACCACTGCACTAGTCATATAGTTAGATTTAACTGTGGACATTCACTTGATCAAGCTGGTTCAGTGGTTGGGGTCTAGTACGTAGATCACTGCACTATTTTATTCCTTTTAGGTCCATTGTCTGTAAAAGTTGTCTTTCTAAATAAGCTAGCTAAAATAATTAAATAAGAAAAATATAAATTTCTTATGATATTAGAATATGATAGAATTATTTAAATATTTGGACAATACCCAAGTAGGGGCATTTTGGTAATGTGACATGTGCAATGTTTATTGGCTTAATTATTAGAGATTACGCATTTATTACTAAAAATGATCTTAAAATTATGAGTTACTTGAGTTGAAATGATTAACTAAATAATTTACCGACATGAACTAACATAAAGGCAATTTAGTAATTTTACAAACATAACATGTATTGCCCTGATAAATTAAATGACTAGAAGACTATATCTAATAATGGCCTAGAGTTACAATTTGTGGATTGTAAATGACTATATAAGCTAAATTAGTTAAGGTCCAGAATAGGGGTGTTTTGGTTATTTGATAGAAATGTTTAAACATTGATCTAATATTTTGAGCTAATTACTATTATCACTAAAAGTGATACATATTCATGAAAAATAGACTTTTAAGATATTGTTTGATTAATAATTAATTATCATACAAGAAAGGTAGTATAGTCATTTTGATAAATGTATTATTAATTGATGATATAAAAATGCTTGAGTTCACCACTAAGTATTATATACTCAGCATACTAGTTTTGGTGCACAAGTGATTGTAACTTGTAGACAACCTCAAAGTACATGCAGTCAAGGTTTAAAGGACAAGTAAGTAAAGTTATTATATGTTTAGTATATAGTTTTGCACTCATGTACATAGGTGGGGAATGGGTACCGTATTAGAGGTTCTGTTTATGTCATAAATAGTATTTTGTAATGAGACTCCATTAGGCTACCTTAAACACATGGTTGCTTTTACTTAATGATATGAGTTGTGAGGCTAAGGCTCTATATCTGTGATTATTTAACTATGGCCTGGGGCCTATGTGGATGAACTGATTGAATGTCGATGTTAGGTTTTGATAAATAGGGGACTAAAAGGGTCCAGTTGATGGAACTTGAGATTTCAGAGTGTTATACAAGTGTTTAAAATTTTGGTTACAAACCTGGACAACCATTATGCTATCAGATTTTTGAAAAATGCCTGACCAACTTGTAATTGCCTAATACTAGCAAGATTGATATGGTATGACCCTAAATAATGTGTAAGATTAAGCAAAAATAAATTTGGAGTCAAACAGAATTAAATACTACAGAGTAAGTAAAAGTTAAATGAATGAGATTAGGAGAAATTTGAAGATGGACGACCTAGTGAGAAGTGCATGCTTATTCGGTTTCTTTTAAAATCCTGTAAGGGGTGTTACATTTGTTGGTATTAGAGCTCAGATTTAGGCATTCCTCAATATATATGGGTTATATAAGAGTGCCATAGGTTTCAAAAAGTGTACATCACATAATTATACATATTTAGCCTTACAATATATTTCTTTTCCTATAGACTTGAGGATGAGTCAATCTACACCATCAGGTGATGAGGAAGTCGAGAGCCATGCTTTGACTACTATAGGACAATGGGTCGCTAGGGCCAAGTCTATTACTTCAAGTGATACAAGACAACTAACTTAAGGACCTCAGATACAGCCTTTATGGTTATAATAGATGATGGAATTAGTTAGGCAAGTGATAGATACTGCAGTTGCAGTTCATCTTCTTTACCTCTACTAGTTTAGCTAGAACCTCATGCCTTTTAAAAGACGTATCTAGATAGGCTTAAGAAGAATGGGGCTAAGGACTTTAAGGGTGAAGAATTAGATTGATCTCATAGGGCAGAGTATTAGCAATATATAACTTTGAGAATTATACAACAATTGAGATACACCCCTAATGGGTATTCTATTTATGCTACATCTTTATTGGTAGATGATGCATTTAAGTGGTAGAAAACTATCACAAAACATAAGGAGGCTAAGGATTTGACATTGGACTTTTTTCTCATAGAATTCAAGAAGAAATACATTATCTAGCATTCCCTGGATTAAAAGAGGCATGAGTTTATTGACTTCAGGCAAAGATAGAAATTTGTCAGAGTACGAGAAGGAATTCACAAAACTGAGCCAGTATGCCAAAGAAGTAGTTGCTATCAAAGAGGACCAATGCAAATAGTTTGAGAATGGGCGTAACCTTAAGATTATGCTTCAAGTAGTTTTTATAAAGATCAGTGACTTCTCAGCATTAGTTGTAGCTTCCCACACTATAGAGGAGTCAGAAAATAAGATAAAAATGAGATAGATTCTAGAAGAAGAGGTCATTTGACCATAGGCAAGCTAGTACAGCCCCTATAGCTGAGAAGAAGCCTAAGAGTGAGTAGTCTACAGAATAGTATAGGCAAATATGGGATTAGTCTCAAAGATTAGTTTAGGGTTCATAGTCTAAGGCTAAATAGTAAACATCAATTACTAGTGCACTAGCATCCATAGCCAAGAGTGTACAAACACATCAGTGTGAGCATTGTAATAAGAGGCACAAAGGTACATGTTAGAAGACCATGTTAGAAGTATGTTAGGGATATGGCACCAAAGGCTATATATATAGAAACTGTCTAACAAAACAAGTAGATTTAACTCAAAAAAAGATAAGAAAGATATAAAAGACCGAGCTAGGATAGTAAGAGGGACAAGTTAGAGAGTAAACCACCAACCAAACAATCTACCATTTAAGCTAAAGAAGAAGCTAATATACTGGACATGATAATAGGTAATTTCCAACTCTTTGATTTACCTACTTTAGCACTAATAGATCTAAGTTCCACACATCTTTATATTAGCACTACATGAGCTCTAGATCAAGGTTTAGTATTAAAGAAGCTTGATATTGAGGTTATGGTTAGTAATCTGATAGGCCAGCATGTCATTGTTAATAAAGTGTATAAAGATTGTCCCTTGTCAGTATAAGGATATGAGTTTGTACCCAATCTCATTGAGTTGCCTTTCAATTAGTTTGATTTGATTATGGGCATGGATTGATTGTCTAAGTATTATACAATTATGGATTGTAAAAAGAAGCGATTTAACACTTGAGGCTAGTAATAAGATTGAAGTGATAGTTGTAGGAGATAGATCAAACTTTATGTCCAATGTGATATCAATAGTTATGGCAAGCAGATTGATAAAGAAGGGTTGTCAAGCATATTTGGCCTATGTGATTGACACCAGAAGAGTGGAATTAGAAACAAGCAAGATACCATTAGTGGTAGAGTTTGAAGTTGTTTTCTTAGAAGAGATATGTGGTTTACAACAAAAATAAGAGCTTGAGTTTAGGATTGAAGTTTTGCTAGGCACAATGCCAATATCTATAGCACCTTATAGGATGGCTCTAGCACAACCTATAGAATGAGATATGGCCACTATGAGCTTTTGGTAATGCCATTTGGGCTTACTAATGCTCTAATAGCATTTATGGATCTCATAAATCATATCTTTTTACTATTATTGGATTAATTTGTTGTTATCTTTATTGATGACATCCTTTTGTATTCAAAGAACCAAGATGAATATAAGAAGTATTTGAGAACTATGTTATAGATGTTAAGAGATGAGAAGCTCTATGGCAAGCTTAATAAGTGTGAGTTTTGACTTAATGAAGTGTCTTCTCTAGGACACACAGCTTCAACAAATGGCATTAAAGTTGATCTTAGCAATATTAAGACAATTATGGAATGGAAGCCACTCAAAAACACTATAACACCCTCTGCTCAATTCTTAAGGAGCCAGACAAAGGATGCTACTTCCCGTAGGTCACCCATCCTTGAATTGCTATGGCTTATTTTCATTTAACTCTTATTTAGGGTAATGTTTCTTTATACAAACTAGTCGATTCAGATAAATTTCATTATACATAACACGATACCGTCCGTGTCATTTATCCTAATAGGTAGTTCCATAAATTATTAATTCGAGGTAGGCTTACCAGAGTTTATTCAAAGTTCATCCCAAATAATGGGTTCCACTTACAGTTAACCATTACCATGACAACTATGCCATCATGCATAAGTGCCACTACTATATCTATTTATACATTATCATAACTAGGATGTTCTTACCTTGTAAACCTTCTACCACACTACTAATTGCATCACTCTATTCATTTTACTTACTACTTACACATCGGAACAATTGATATGCTCAATATGTACTCAATAGTGAATTTAGGGAAACATACATTGTATAACACACGTGCATTACATGCAATTTTCATTCCTTCTTACCATCTAACCACCTGAGAATGTTAAATGGCGCATTTCATGTCTATTCAATTAATTTCCCTTACTTGTATAATAGTTATAACCTTTATGAATTATATGTTTGTTAAAGGCAAAAGATTGATATGGATATCCTAGCTTATCAATTATTGGCCTCACGTCACTTTACAGTTATATTATATTTACTATATTTCATTTATCCATAAACGTAAGCAACAATTTATTTACTTCTCAGTATCTTTCATAGCTAATTCATATATTTGTTCAGATTCCCATTCTTAATCATTTCTCTCCCTCACATTTTTTTCTTTTATTCATCAATGCAATTAACCTACTAGTACCTGGTGAATTGCATAGCCTTACTCCTATTACTTCTCATATGGATACCTAGGAGGTGTTCATAGTTAAGGATTGAGGTGGTCTACGATAACATGATGAGAAAAGCAAAAGAAAGGAAACACTAAAGTTATTTATGGTAAATTACTATACGTTGCTTAGTTTTTAATTATAAATAACCATTTTGATTGATTTATATTCATTATCAACATATGGTTTTTATTAAAAATTTTAAATTTTCACTATGCTTGTATCTTAAAAACCAACACTGTTTATCTCTGTCTATTGGATTGCCTTCTTATGGCTTGAATATTATGATATATCTATGTAATATATGAGAATGATCATATATATGAATGAGACTTAGTTAAAGAGTAATCCTCTATTTTAAATGTTTTTAAGTAACTAATGAACTAAAATACCCATGTATACTATAACACCCTTTACTCATTCCACGAGATAACTTGATTAGGAGATGTTATGTAATACCCTTGCCAGAACATATTTGGAACCCCCTAAGAGAGGGTTACAAACTAATCTGATTAGGTGTTATAGCTACCTCCCTTATGATAAAGAAACCACAAAACTTCCACCCCTATATATGACACTTTGACCTCACCTTTGAGAAGGACATCAAAACAAGAACAAAAAATAGCATATAGACCTACAAATCAAACCACATGACTCTAAGGTTCCTAAGCCATTCAATAACTAAAGGATGTAACTAAACACCCTCTCATGAGGGCAAGGGTTAATTAAAGGCATCCCTATCCTAAAATATGCATCACATAACTTGTTAGCCTATAACCAACTTAATAGTGTTCACATACCCACCAACACACACACACACACATATATATATATATATATATCAAACCTTGAAAAAAAAACTACGCATAAATCCTGATTCTCCATCCATAGGACCCAATGGTAATATTTCATTAGTGGTCATATAATACATATACAACTATAAAATAAGACAATATACTATTACACCACATGTTATACACTTAGATTGTACATTTCTAAATACATTAATTCTCTTTTATCGTATCAAGGTATATTTAGGGTTATGGCCAAGACTATATAACATGGGTGTCCTTAGCATCCTTCCATAACCTGCATGCAAGGCAAATAACTTTATTAGTATACTACTCAAGGAATTGAAACATTATCATGAATAAGATTCAAAATGCATTCACAAGTGCTTAACTACATCAAAGGTTCATTGCACATACAAATGTATAAGTGTTTCTTACTAGCAATCATGAATTTTTATGTTATCCTTACATTCATAACTAATTTATGTCAATATTAACATTGTTCCACCCTACACATATGCCTAGCTTAAGCTCATCAAGTATTTCATATCATATATGTACTAGTTTATACACTAGGGAAAATGTTAATTCTACTTGTGATATATATTCTCACATCGTGTTTATCTTTTATACATTATCCATGCTAAAGTTTGCTTTTTAGCATATGGTCATCTTTTAGGCATTAATCATATACCTTCATTAAAAGAATCATGATTATGTTACTACCATCTCTATAACATGTGCACATGCATCTCATTTTATCAAACATAGCACTTGTGACATTTTATTTTAGATATTAGTTCTTGTAATTTAATAGCAACTATGAACCTTGGTAACCATCTACCATCTAGACATCAATGGACATTCTTATGACCACAAGCAATCACAGTTGTTTGTTAATCATCAATTGACACCTTCCCTGGTTTCTTAAATTACTAAAACAAACTCATTAGTTTTTATCTTATAGTTAAATCTTTTTTACTTTAATTAAGGTCATTCGTAACATGCTTTGAGAATAACCATAAAGAAGGATAAATGGGTGCATAGTATGTAAGTCATCAAACATGAGATAAGGGTGGCCTGAACAAGCTCTCTTGCCTAACTTTAAGGTTGAAACCAAACGTAGAGTATATTGCCTGGGCCACTATCATCTCAGAATAGCTCATACAGCACTAGTGTTAAGCTCTTATCATCAGAAGATCTGCATAAATCCCTTTCTACTAGCTAAAGCTATCTTATCCTGGATTATATAAAGGTTTACCATTGGCCTTTCTTAGCATTTTATGTAGGTTGTGCTTATAGCAATTACCTTTTTTAACTTAAAGTTCTTATTTTTTACAATACGCTTAATGTATTTACCATTTGTAAGTCACCTTTCATATACTAAAAAGACCGCTAGCATTTATCTTGATGTTCAAATGCATGTCAAGATTGAAAGTTTCACAATCATAATGTTTAGCTCAGACCATGTATTTCATTACTTAAAAATATGTATTTACATGATATAACCTTCTTATTTCATAATCACTTTTAAATAATAGAAGGAAAATTTATCCATGTCAATCATCCATTAACTTACTAAATTGTACTTTCTATGTAAAGGTTAGACTTAGTTACCTATTTATTTTAGTAGATGAAATCATCTCGAGAACAAAAGAAGAACTAGCATTACAAATAAATTAGTTAATATCATTTATGAAACTTGTAGTTTAAGCAAGTTCCCATAGTTCTCTTGATTGATACATATAAAGCACAAAAATATCATTTCTCTTTTTAATCCAAGTTCCTAGTTTACATCTTTAAATTCATTTTCACAAGCTATAATTACTTAATTCATAACCATACTGCCATTTTCTTATAAGAAACTTAGTATTTTCCATAATGATTACACCATGCCTTTCACATAATCTAATTATCTCACATGCAAAGTCTCTTGGTTCATCACCTCATATACCTTATGACTTAATTATCTTTTTACCTTGCATATGAGGCTTTCTAAGAGAGAATGCTTGTATCATAATTAATTTTATTAAATTTATTAAGAAAAGTTCAAGTATGAATTATTCATGATAAGTGTATGAAGAAGTTGGTATACCCCCAGAAATAAAAACTTAGTTGTTCATTAATTTATGGTTTATACATATCTATGTATATATTACATAACATATGCCTTATATTATCCTAAGATCTAATTATTCTAAACATACAAGATAATCCTTTGCCTATTACTTCATATAATTTCTAACTTCACAATTGTCCAAACATAAGGGAGATTAGAATACTTACCTTCCCCCTTTTGCCTAATAAAGTCTCCCAAAGGCAAATACTTTCACTATGAACAAATTTATTGAACTTATTATGAAACATTCATATTCAGAGAATGCTTGTTGAGAGTATGCAAAAATGGAAATACATGTCAAAGTGAAATTTCCTTCTTGCCATACTTAAGCTTTTACCCACATTTTCCCTTAACCTCTTTTGGTTCAATGTTATACTTCTTTCTTCACTCATGAATTCATCTATAATAGTCTTTATTGCTCCTAAAATGCTTTACAACACCACTTGCTTTTATTTCATCTTATTTCTAGCTCTCTTCCTAACTAAATTTCCCTAAGCAAATCCTACTACATTCGCTATTCTACTATAAACTATATCACCTGACCTGAAATACCTTTGTTGTCACAAAAGTTGCAATAGATTACTATTGTAAGTCTAATCCCTAAAGCCTCGCCAACCACAAAAGTCATAACCTCCATCTACATCCCTTCCTAACATCTTACATAGGTAATCCTCCAACATCCACTTAAAATTCCTAATAATCACTATAAAACTCTGATTTAACTTACTGCAAAACGAACAAATTATGTTCTTCCAATTTCCTATAAGCACATCTCTAAACACTTACCCATAATCACAACCCTAATGAAATAACTTTTAGCTTATCCCTTACTGTCACACCTTGACTTCTAGTCCAGTGTTTATGAGAATAGAATTGGAATTTTAAGAAATAATAGGGAATAAAATGGATGTATCGATTGTGTAGAGTCAGTTGGTGTGAACTATAAAGAAAAAAAATGATTAAAAGGCAAAAAGGTAATTTTGTGGAAAGGCTAGGGGAAAAATGGGAAATTCACTATTCACGATCAAAAAGAGGAGAGAGACACATGGGAGTAATAAGAAAGTGACATGTGTGTTTACATCCCTTATGTTTTCCTTGGACTGATCAAACTAAAATAGCCGAAGACTCGACTTAAGCCTCACTCCTTGAGTCTCGAAAGACGAGAAGGAAGCTAGAGGAATCTAGGGCCACTCCTTTTTTATTAGCCTAGGAGGAGCGAGTATGGCACCATAAGGTAGGAGTCGCCACCCGACTGAGTCAGGAAATATCTTGTAAGGCTAAAACCTGAGCGGTTCAGAACCTTACTCTTATTTATACCTCATTAATATGGAAATTCAGTTTGAATTTATAATATTATTCCATTTCTAAAGCGACATTTTACATTAAAGTAAATCATGTATTCACATAAGAGAATTTACAAAATATATTTATAGAAAAATAAATAGGTGTTCAAAATTGAAATATCATACATGAAATTGGGCAGTTGATTGTCTTGAGAACTTTGGTTCTCATATGCCAATTTTGGAAAATGGATTTTATTGTGGTGACTTTTATTTGGAAGATTGGTTTGAGAACTTTGGTTCTCGCATGTCAGTTTTAGAAAACAGATATTATCATTGTAACTTTTATTTAAGGAAAGATCAGAATTTATTTTATTAGTAAAACACCAATTTATTGGCTAAAAATATGATTTTCATTATTATTTCTTTTTAACATGTAAAATCATTTTTCTACCTAATTCGGCATTCGTGGAATATTTTTGGGATTGAAATTAGAAGTATCATACATAAAATCGAGTGATGGATTTAATTTGAGAACTTTAGTTCTCACATGTCAATTTTAGGAAAATAATTTTTCTTTATTGTGACTTTCATTAAGAAAAATTAAAACCCATTTTATTAATAAAACACTAATTAATTAAATAAAAATATTTTGATTATTTTTCTAATCGCGTGAAAAATTATTTTTATAATTATTATGGCATTTATGGAATATATAGGGAAATAATTCGACAATAAAAATAAAGTATAAGGCAATTACCTAAAATACATCCTAACTGAATAAATAAAAATAAAAAAATAAAATTACATTTTGGGACACCTAAAATACAATCTAGCTAAAAATAGGCAATAATAAAATAAATCAGCAAAAAAAACACATAAAACGAGGATAAATAGCAAAAAATAATGGGTTGTTGAAAGATTACTTCACAGATATTTAATGAGGTAGCCAAAAATATAGTAATAAGATCCCAAATAATCAAATAACGAGTATATTTGCCTTCAGTTGGCCGTTCTGGGCCGAAAACGGCCATTCCCCTCACAGAAATGGCATGTTTTGGGCCAAATGGTTGTTTTGGTAACCAAAACGGCCATTTTGGGCCCAGAATAGGTATTTCCTGTATGAAAATGGCCATTTTGGGCCCAAAACAGTCAAAATGGCCATTTTGGGCCTAAAACAGTCGTTCCCTTCGCGAAAAAAGGCCATTCTTCTCCAAAACAGCCATTTTCTCTTGCAAAATAGCCGTTTTTTATTTTTTTAATTAAGGAAAAAGTTTTGAGATCTTTAGTTCGAATGTAAAAAATCCCTTTTTTAGGATTTTTGTCCTCTTCATCATCATTAGGCAAATCGAACCTAGGAGCCCTAGAGACCCAGTGTTTACAATATGGCATAGTAATGATGAGAAAATGGCGTCAATGAACAGTGCCGTTAAGGCTGTGGATAGTGTCTTCGGGCCAAATGGAGATAATCAAACCAAAATTTTGTATTTATTATAAGATGCATTGTGGTGAAGATTGACAAGCATTTGGGGTCATATATGAGGTTAAAAGTCTAAAACAAAATCTGAATTTACAATCTACAGCAGACCGTAAATTACTTAATGCTTAATGGAAAAATTCAAAATTATGCTTAGACAATTCTAAAAGTGGCATATCCTAAAAGTAAAAAATTATAAGGAATCCAAAAATCACTATCTTGGAATTTTTTGAAGATGGGAATTATGAGAAAAAAGTAATGGAATAAATTCACAATAAATGAGTGCATATATAAGGAAAATAACAAATAATTATGTAGGGAGCATTTTTTGCCATTGGATTAAATAGTAATAATATTAATCTTAGTCATCCAAATGAAATTAAGTGGGAAGATGAGGTGTAAAGGATTAAATGATATTTTTAAATCAATCACATATGGAAAAATCCTAACCATCCAAGTGTAAAAATGCTACTTTTAATCCTAGCCATCCTTCTCATGTATAAATATCCAAATAATAATATTTAATTCATTTAGTTTGCAGCCAACACTCTTTCAAAACCTTTCATGGCCAAAATTTGCCTTAAGAGTTCCCTCCCTCATTAGTTTCATCAAATTATACCAAATAATCACTAAATATTATAATTAAAGGATTATTCTATCAACCTTACTATGCTAGCTACCCAAAAAACCATGGAAGGAGCCAGGAATTAGAGGAAAAAAGAAGATTTTAGGCAAAGGTTTAGGGTCATTTTCATGGTGGTAAGTGGTTCTCAACCTAAGTAGATTAAGTGATTTAATTAAGGTAATTAGGTGATAGTTTATAAGTATATAATGAAATTACGTGATTAAGCCATTTTACGTGATTAAGGCTATTTTTAATGGCTTTTCATAAGGAAATTCATTTATGGAGTTGATGGAAATAGAGGAACGATGATGATGAGATGGAAGAGGAAATGGTGGATTGGTGGATTTAAGCACATAAGGTATGTGTATTCTGGAAGAGGAAATGGTGGATTGGTGGATTTAAGCATATAAGGTATGTGTATTCTGAATTATGGTTCATATATGTTATGGTTTATATGAAGTATGATTAATATATTATTATGAATGAATAAAATATGTGGATAGAATTAATATAAGGTTTATGTCAGGATTTGTAAGATTGAGGAAAATAAAGAAAGGAAGGAATGAAATTTAATTAGCTTGAATTTACATTATGTAGAGAATTTTTAAGAATATTATGTGTTATGGAAGTTGTTAGTTTAGCTTGAATGCTTAGTTATAGTAGAAACTAATGTTAGGAGAAATAATTAGGATTCAAAGGAACTATGTTAAAGTGGTTAAAATGATGAAACAAAATAGGTAGGATGAAAAATTTGGTATGTCTGAAACATATATATTAGGTGAACAAGAATATTTTATGGTTAATTGGTACATAGTGTAGCAAATTGTAAATGTAGACATGTAGGAAAATAAAATAGGTTGAATATATGGTTATGGCTTAGATTTTTTTGAAAATCCAAAAATTACATAAGTGTGAATATGATGAATAAATATGTACAAATGGATAAATAGGTAACTGAATTAAAGTAGGCCTAATTAAGGAGAATAATAAGAATAATTAAATGGCATAATTAACTAGAAAGGAAAAATAAAGAAAAGCATAATTTATAGTTGTATAAAAGAATAAAGAATGAAATAAGTTGATAAAAAAATTAATTACACCCATATAATTAAAGAATTAAAGAGGTATATGATAAGAAGGCAATAATAAGAACTATAGGATGGTGTGAAATAAATTACATAGTTTAATTGATATACATAAGATAAGTTAAAGTAAACATGTATAGAAGCATAAAAGTATATCAAAGTAAAAGAAATTAAATATCAGGAATAAAAAGAAGAAATGTATTATTATGATATAAACTAGGGAAATAAAGGAAAAACATATGGGATATATGTACGTTTAGGAATTTTATAATCATTGTATCAGTAAAAAGAGAAATTTATGAATTAATTAATTAAGTATAATAAGAAGGGTAACTAAACAGAAACATAATTAATGAAATAAGGATTATAAATTAAGTGATTAAATACCTATGAAAGTCTTAAAAGTTAAAAAAATGTATATGTAAGAAATTATAATTCAATAAACGGAATTAAATTAAGAATGCGGAAATAGAGGGAAATAGAAAACATATGCATAGGCATAAATGAATATAGAATTTATGGAATGATTATAGTACTAATAAATAGGTAATAATAAGAACTAAAGAAATTATATTTAAGAAATTAAGTCAAAATAAAAATTATGCAATTAATCAATAAGAATTAAGGAATAAATTAGAAACAAAGAAATAATTAAGGACACTATAAAAATATTAAGGATATATATATGAAATAATAGAAGGTAAGCTAATAATCTATACTTAAGAAAAGGTAACGATACACTGCAAAAGGGTAATTTAAGCAAATGATAATTATCAATAGTTATATTTGTACACTTATGCAAATGAAATATGATGCTGATGTTTAGTATAAACATGACTCAATTCCTTATGACATCGAAATGGCATAGAAATGAATGAAAAGTGAAATGCAATGAGAATTAAGAATAACCCATATGAGTTAGACAACCTATTGGATAGGTTGATCAATTAACTAGGGAGTTAGCAGCTGTTAGGAGCTTTGGTCTATACAGGCCATTACCTACTTGTATGATATAGCGGGTCAAGCCATCGAGGTTCTATTAGTGAGCCCTACATTATTAGGTATTTGGAGTTTTATGTGAGTTAAACCCTACTTGCTCACATTATATTAGATTTGGGAGGTCTCACGAGGTTGATCCCTACTATCCACTTGAGCTTTATTTATATTTGGGATTTGCGAGGTCCTTAGGGGCTGATCCCTACTATCAAGCTTGTTGAGAGGTCCAATAAGAATGATCCTTGCCATTCAATATTGTGATGTTCTATGGAGTTAATCCCTACTATCGGATGGATGGTGTGTATAGACACTGAGATCTAAAATGCAGACCACTGTATAAGATGGATCTTGATATCCAGTGTTGAGATTATGTCTACCAAATATAGCCTGAATAAAGAATAATGAGATGAAAATGACTATTATAACATCAAAGATATTAAAATATTCAAATTTGGGAAATAAGAAAATAAAGAAAGAGAAAGGAATTAAAGTAAAGTAAGAGGTGAATTGAAATAATGGATAAAATAAACTAATCAAATGATTAGTAGTAAAAATTATTGACACATAAATACAATTTAGTACATATCAAGGTAGAGTATTTAACATATGTTTATTGAGAAATGTATCTATGAATGAACTTAATTGACTATATATACGTATAAGTTAGTTAAAGATAGAATGATCAGTAGAATATAGTGAAAGAAGAGGAATAAATAGAAACTACAAGAATGTATTAAGGAAATATACAAGTGTATTCTTAGAGAATAAAATAAAGTAAGACAATGAAAATATGTTAAATTAGCACTAAACACATAGTTAAAAATGAGTATAAAAGACAATAACACCCGACCACTACTCAATATAAAGATAGATTAGGATTAGATAGCAAAATTATGAATAAAATAAATATGGAAATGTTACAAGAGAAAGAAATAAAAATATATAGGGGAATAAAGATATGGCTAGAGTGACCTGATAATAATGGTTATTATTTACTAAAATTCACAATCTAATTTTCATAGTATTAGAATCCACCACTGAGTAATTATACTCAGCACATTGGTTTCTTTACTAATGTGTTTGTTAAGGCCAACAGAGCGCCAGATTGATTCCCAACATTAGGTGAAATAGCTTATTAAAGCCATAGGTAAGATGAGTCCATCACAAGCATTGTTTGTATGCTAAATGTGTAATGGTTGTTATTTTTAGGATTTTATATGCATAATAGTGTAACAAAGGCCATCAAATATATATTCATAGATGTAAATAGATGGACATAAGCCTTTGTAATACTAAGTCCAGTTGGATCTAAAATTGGCCAATATATTCATTGATCATTAAATATAATAACATTTCTTATTGAGTTAAATGAGTTACAGGCGAGAGTAGGATTAAGATGGATGACCTTTTAGGAAGTGGCATCTTTTACTTAGACCAGAAATGGATTGGGCAGGAGGTGTTACATTTAGTAGTATCAAAGCACATTTAGGCAGTTTTAGGGTATAAAATAATTGCATATGTGTGAAAAGTATATGCGTGCACGTGTATTGAATAATGATATATTTGTTGGGACATCGACAAGGTTTTGTTTGCTTATTGATTTAGATATATAGTATGAAGAGCACAAGTATGTGTTTAACAAACAATAATCAAAGACATATAGTTAAACATAAAAGCTTATAGAGTTAAAAGGCTATAGACAGACAAATAATGATATGTATAAAGTGATTTAAAGCTAAAACATAATGAAGCAAGTACATAAGAGTAATAAAGGATGATATGGAAAGATTAACCATAAGGTGAATTATAAGTTGTAAGAATGGCAACATAATGTAGAGAAATCATAGAAAATGATATTTATTATGAAAGTAAGCAATAAAATAAAATTTAATTATAAGTAAAACAATTAAAAATGAGTGAAGTAACTGACCCTAGAATAAGTAAAGATGATCACATTGAAGCCCTATTAGAGAGGCTATATGTAAAGAAAGATTTAAAAAAACCTAGAAGGAAATGGAGGAGGGATGTAAGATAGGAGTGAATAGAGTAATGTGAGATAAATATGAACATGAGAACATGGTTTAAAGCTATAAGATATGTGAGGCTAAGAGAAATAAAAATAGAATTATGTAAGAAAAAATGTAATATTTTGAAATACTATTATGATTAAGAATTCTAAGCTAACACAACATTAAATAAGGTATATAAGTGAACTAATAAGAAACGAATTGCAAAAAGAGTGAGCAGAGCAGAATTCAAGGAGATATAAAAAGAAATTGAGATAGTGTAAAAGTTATATAGGAACAAGACAACATAAGAGATCTTTGAAGCAAATACCTAGTTTAGAATAGAGATATTATAATATTGTCAAAATTTTACAGGAACAACTAAAAGTCTTGTGAAGAAGCCTAGATAAAGATATTAGCAGGTTCTACGAAGTGAGATGAGGTTAGACATCATGTAAAACATTGATATTTAAAGGTGCAGGAGTTGATACTCCTAACATGCCTATCAATTTTCCTAGATATCAAAGGCTATCTTAATGAGCATGATGCATTAGGATCGGGTTTTACATGACTTAAGGTCATTGCCAACATAAAAACATGCACGATCATAATACCTCATTATCATTAATTAACATTTTTGCATGTGTATGATTATGATTCATCCATATCTAAATGCATGTTGCCATAATTGAAATGAGAAATTGATGGGACATACTTATACAATAAAAGTTTCCAGATTAAGCACTATATTAGTTAAAAATGGATTTTTAGAAAGAGGTCTTGAGAGATGATAACTGAAAATGGATATAAAAATAGGATGTTTGATGATAATGCAAGGCAACAAGAAAGATTAGACTCTAAAACATATAAAAGAGATTGGTTATGGTAAGATTAAAATTAGAGAATTGCTGGAATGATTGGGAATGAACAATCAATGGATAAAGACTTACAATTAGGGAAATGCTAAGAAAGCATGGTGGATTTACATTATCAAAGGTGGTTCAGTTAGTAACAACGAGTATATCATGTAACAAGAGTAATAGGAAAGACTATAAAAATTGGATACATATGTTATACGAACTCTTACAAAAAGCTTAAGAGGGGAAGCATCTCATTGAAATTTTGAGCACGAAATTTTTTAAGAGGGGAAGAATTGTCACACCCTCACTTCTAGTCTAGTTTTCATAAAGATAGAATTGCAATTTAAAGAAATAGTGAGGAATAAAATAGATGTACTAATCATGTAAAGTCAGTTGGTGAGAACTACAGAGTGAAAAATGATTGAAGGGTAAAATGATAATTTCATGAAAAGGCTAGGACAAATTGAGAAATTCATTATTCATGATCAAAAAAGGAGAGAGACACATGTGAGTAATAAAAAAGTGACATGTGTCATAGTAATGATGAGAAAATGCATGAAAAATAAGGTTTAGGAATGGGCCTCAATAAATAGTGCCACTTGGGCCGTGAATAGTGTCCTCGAGCCAAATAGAGCTAACTAAATCAAAACTTTGAATTTATTATAAGATGTATTATGGTGAAATTTGACAAGCATTTAAGGTCATATAAGAGGTTAAAAGTTGAAAAAAAAATCTAAATTTATGGCCCCCAATAGATAGTAAATTGCATAGAGTTAAATGGAAAAATTCTAAAATGTGCTTAGAAAATTCTGAAAGAGGCACATCCTTATGGTAAAAGATTATGAGGAATCCAAAAATCATAGTGTTGGAATTTTTTGAAGCTGGGAACTATGACAAAAAAATTAATGGAATAAATTGACATTAAATGAGTACATATGTAAGGAAAATAACAAATAATTATGTAGGGAGAATTTTTAGCCATTGGATTAAATAGTAATAAGATTAATCTTGGCCATCCAAATGGAATAAAGTGGGAAAATGTGGTGTAAAAGATTAAATTATATTTTTAATCCAATCACATATGGAAAAATCCTAACCATCAATTAATGTAATTAGGTGATAGTTTACAAGTATATAATGAAATTATGTTGTTAATGTTACTTTTAAAGGCTTTTCATGAGGAAATTCATTTATGGACTTGATGGAAATAATGGAAAGATGATGATGAGATGCAGTCAAGTAAGAGGAAATGGTGGATTGATGGATTTACGCATATAAGGTATATGCATTCTAAATTATGGTTCATATTTGTTATGGTTCATATGAAATATGATTAAAATATTGTTATACATGGATAAAATGTGTGGATAGAATTGATATAAGGTTTATGCTAGGATATGTTAGAGTGAGCAAAATAAAGAAAGGAACGAATGAAATTTAGTTAGCATGAATTTACATTATGTAAAATTTTTTGAAGAATTTTATGTGTTGTAGAAGTTGTTAGTTTAGCTTGAATGCTTAGTTGTAGTAAAAACTAATGTTAGGAGACATAATTAGGATTCAAAGGAACTATGTTAAAGTGGTTAAAATAATGAAACAAAATAGGTAGAATGAAAAACTTTGTATGACCGAAACATAAATATTAGGTGAAAAAAACATTTTATGGTTAATTAAGTACATAGTTTAGCAAATTGTAAATGCTGACATGTAGGACAATAAATAGGTTGAATAAATGGTTATGGTTTAGAATTTTTGAAAATCTAAAAATTACATAATGTGTGAATATGATGAATAAATATGTATAAATAAATAAATAGTTAACTAAATTAAGGTAAGCTTAATTAAGGAGAATAATAAGCCTAATTAAATGGCATAATAAACTAGAAAGGAAAAATAAATAAAAACATAATATATATTTGTATAAAAGAATAAAGAATGAAATAAGTTGATAATGGAATTACTTACACCCATATAATTGAAGAATTAAAGAGGTATATGATAGGAAGGCAATAATAAAAACTATAGGATGGTGTGAAATAAGTTACATAGTTTAATTAATATATGGTAGATAAGTTAAAGTAAACATGTATACAAGCATAAAAGTATATCAAAGTACAAGAAATTAAGTGTGAGGAAGAAAAAGAAGAAATGTAATATTATGATGTAAACCTAAGAAGTAAAGGAAAAACATATGGGATATATGTACATTTGGAAATTTTATAATCATTGTATCGATATATAGAGAAATTTATGAATTAATTACCTAAGTATAATAAGAAGGTTAATTAAATAGACACAGAATTAATGAACTAAAGATTATAAATTAAGCGATTAAATATCTAACAAAGTCTTGAAAGTTAAAAAAAATGCATATGTAAGAAATTATAATTCAATAAATTGAATTAAATTAAGAATGTGGAAATAGAGAGAAATAGGAAACACATGCATATGAATAAATGAATAAGGGATTGATAGAATGATAATAGTACTGATAAAGTGGTAATAACAAGAACTAAAGAAATTATATTTAAGAAATTAAGTCAAAATAAAAATTATGGAATCAATCAATAAGAATGAGGAATAAATTATAATGAAAGAA
>CANXYI011365424.1:0-12434 GCA_948208565.1 Hura crepitans | reverse complement strand
ACATTTAGAGATAATTGATTGAAAAATAAAAATTGTAGAAGTAACAGGAAGAACGATACCTAATTTCTTAGAGTTACTCAAAATCTCTTTAAAGTCACCAATAACTACCCATGGAAGCCCTAAAGACTAACTCAAATTTCTTAGCAACTCCCAAAATTGAAACTTATTACTCCATTTAGGCCACCTATAAAAACAAAACAAATGCCAAGGACCACCATCAAAGCCATGTTGAAGCATAAAGTCTAAATGACGTTAAAAAAGGATAGCAAATCCAAAACCACATCATCAAACCAAAAGCAAGCCAAACCACCACTGCAATGGGAATATCTATAGAGAAATAAACCAAGGACGAGAGTGAGTAAATGTTTGCGAGTCGCCACCTGGCCTCTACTCTAGGACCTCTGATCTTCTATACCAAAAAGGTTCAGAATTCATATCTTATTTATGTCCTAATAATATGCCTTCTTTGTATATTATAACATTTATCAATCCCATATCAAGTAAATATGCATTATATTTAAAGCAGTTATCTCACCTTTTTATGTATAAGAAGTGAATTACAGTATTTAAAGCATACAACAAGTATATTGTACATCCAAAAAGTAGGTTATTGATTCATTGTTATTTAACCTGATAATTACCCATAATTCTATAGGAATTAGTAGTAATTGCCCAATTTCCATCTCTAGGAGATTGGTATTTATTAAAATATATTTTTAATATGATTTTTGATTAAAGAAAACCTAAAACCATTTTGTTAGGAAAACACCTATTAATTAGATAGAAAACCTTTTGACATAAATTTAAGCATTTGGCATGTAAAATGAGTTATTAACTACCTATTACAACCCTAAAATAAGCAATGAAATAGAAATAATATAGAACCAAAGGAAATAGTCCATAACATAAAACTGGTCCTGGCGGTACATTATTACATTTGCGTGGACTCCATAGAGCTTTGGCATATGTCTGTGTGGACTAATACCAGTGTGATAGACTAGGTTTGTCCGGACTTCTCACTTTGATCAGATTGGTCACTTGCAACCATCTTAAAGAAACAAGTTAGAAATGACAGGCAATAGCCCACAAGAAATTTAAAAGACAACATCATTAAGTAATGTAACATGAATGTGAATGAGCCATGATTCATGCCATGAAGTGTTTATGGATTGATATAAGCATTACTATTCATAAATGATATAAAAGTGAACATATAGGTAGATTCAAGGTGATAGCTATAAGTCCGTGCAGACTACATTCCTCATGAGAGGGAGTCCGTGAGGACTACAAATAAAAAAAAGACATGCAGGAAAATATTTTGTCTACATGGATCACATTCCTCATGAGAGAGGGTCCGTGTGGATTTCATGTTAAGATAGAGATATGTAAAACCTAGTCATCCATGCAGACTATGATCCTCGTGAGAGGGAGTCCATGCGGATCATATGTTAAAATAAACATATATGAAACCTAGTCATCTGTGCGAACTGTATGTAAAGACAGACATGTATGAAATCTAGTCATTTGTGCGGACTACGATCCTCATGAGAGACAGTCCGTGTAAACTACATGTAAAGACGGACATGTATGAAATATAGTCATCCGTGTAAACTACATTTCTCATGAGAGGGAGTTCGTATAGACTGTATGCCTATTCTATGATACCAATGATTGCTCATACATTAGTCATGTGATACAATAGTATACACATACATAAATATGATAGATATCAGACATAGTTCATGAGAAGCAATCAAGATAGTATTATATTTCGGTCTGTTTAGACCACATTCCTCCTGAGAAAGAGTTCGTGTGGATGTATGCATGCTCATAGTTTAATTCACATGTCCATAATCAAGATAACAGAAAAATTATAACATCCCAAGAGTCTATTTACACACAACAGGGCATTTTATATGGATAACCTACTCCTATGACCAATATGGAGATCACTAAGGATCATCTTATTAATGGCTAATCATAGGAGATCATAGGCCCACATGAACAACAAATGAATGTGCTAATTTACAGTAGTAAGCCTCAGATTTTACCTTGGTATTGAGCTCTTAAACAATAGCACAAAGTTTAGAGCCTTAAAAGGGAATTAATTTAAGTATTAGCTAAAGGACTAGTAGATCGTGTCCTAATTGGAGTTCTCGCTTGAACTTTTGAAAAAGGTTTTTAGCGGCTGTGAATTTGCCTCTCCCTATTCATACCTAAAAAGGGTATTTATAGGCTTAGGGTTAAGAGCCTCTCGTCCAAAAGTGATGAAGTCCTTTTAGGATTAGGAGACAGAGTCTGGATAGGGATCCCACACTTCTAAAAGCTTTAATGTTGACAAGTTTGTGTGGACTTCAATTGCTTAGTCCATGTAGACCTAGGTTGTATGCTTTCTCGCCAGTTCATGGGCTTTGGGCCAAGTCTTGGGCCAGGTTTGGGTTAGTCTATATGGACATAGGCTTGGACTTGTTTGGGTAAACCATAGTCCTTAGGCTTAATAGAGTTGGTTGGGCTAGCACGGAACTAGTTGATATTTATCCATATAGAATAGTGTTAGGCTAGTTCGTGCAGACTTAATTTTTAAGGGGCTTGTGCTATTACTCAAGAGCCTATCTTTAGTTATTATCATAGGCCAAAAAGTGAGGTGTTTACAGTTGCCCCCACTTTGGTGTGTGATGTGAAATACAAAAGCAACAATACATATTAAAGTACTCATGGCATGAAGCTACATCGAATATGGATACCTGCCTCTAAAACATTACAAAAGCTTGCTAGACCTGAGTTGTATCTGCCTCTCGAGAAAAAAGAATTGATATTGTGAAGATGAACTACACTGAATATGGGTGCCTGCTTATCCTTGGGTGAATTGAAAATCCAACTATATCTGAACATGTTTTTGCTTTGAAGTCTTACCATTTCGCCTCTTTATGTTCTAGCTTACTATCTCATATTTTCATGATACAGTTCATACACTCATAATTAAATAATTTTGATTATACTATGGTTGTTTGACTAATTAGGTTTGACTGGATGGAAGATGTTTTGAATGCGCTTAAGGTTGTTTGACTAATGAGGTTTGACCGGGTGGAAAGAAATTTTGATTACACCCTAGGTTGTTTAACCAACGAGGTTTAATCGAGTGTGAAAGAAATTTTAATCACACCTAAGGTTATTTGACCGATAAGGTTTGACTGAGAAAGAAAGGAATTTTGATCGTACCTAAGGTTGTTTGACCGATGAGGTTTGATCGGGATGGAAAAGAGTTTTGTATTAGCTTGTTAGGCTGAACCCTAGAGAAATTGTGGACTTGCTTGTTAGGCTAAACCTGATGATAATTGTGGATTTTCTTGTTAGGCTGAACCTAAAAAAGTTATATTGGACATAGAGTCGAATATGAGAGGATTGGATTAGACACAGAGTCAAATACGAGAGAATTGGATTGATCATAGAGTTGAATCTGAAAAAATTGGATTGGACACGGGGTTGAATCCGATAGAATTGGATTGGACACAAAGTCGAATTCAAGCATGGAGTTGAATCCTACAAAAGAAAATATAGTAGAAGTTAGTATCAGTTTAGCATGGTAGGTTTGTTATACGTACATGGCTTTCGTCAGTTATGGATGAGACACTAATTCAAGGAAAATAAAGTAGTTAACTACCTAAATAGTGATTCAAATGCTAGTATATATGTATGCTTGACTTATATGTAGCTCCAAGTCATTAACCATGTGTGAATGAATGTAGTGCCCTACATGAATAAGTTTTTGCTTAGATAACTAAAAAGACGAACCTTTTCTATAATGCATGGATAAATATGACTCTTATTCTGAATGATGTATATGCATGTTACTTGTCATATGACTGATATTTGATAAGATGCTTATATGTGTAAACCTAATAAGTGGTAAATAAGTGTGAGTGAGGAAACCTATTGTTTATGATGTATGTGTGACATGTTTAAAATACATTGATCCTTCATTCTTTTACAAAGTGAAATGTCAAGAAAGGTTGCTGCTCTTTGCGAGACTCGAAGGAAGCTCAGAGCCTTAAAGATTTTTGAGAAATTGGTGCTTTCTTCAGATGTTGAAGACATAGAGGATGAAAATAAAGAAGGCAGTAGATGACAACCTTACCCTTTTTTAATACCCACCTAGTGGAAGCTATAGAAGCTGTTGATAAACTACTAGAAAGATTGAAAGTTGTCAACTTTATGTGGATGTTGACTTCACAAGGATTCTCAACTATCAATAGACGTTGCCATGAATTATCATAAAGGTCCATATCCGCACAATAGTTCATGCAGACATTTTCCTTACAGGGATTTTTAACTATCGATAGATATTGCCACAGTCTGTCTTGGTGGTCTGTGTGGACTTTGACATTGAGTTCAGATGTTTAAGGTCCGTGCAAACATCCTCATGCACTTTGGATTTCTAGTTCTGGTAAGAACATAAATGGCATGATTTGAGGCTTATAAATGCTTCTTTTCTTCATTATTCATGTCATATTCACCATGTCTCTCTCTTTTAGCGAACAATTATCAAAGACTTTAAATTCAAAGGCTTTTTAGACTTTAAACACCTTTGTCCCTTTTTCTGCTCTTAGATTCTTGAGAAAGGTAAGGACTGACCATAATTTTGTAAATGCTGTCATGCATTATTGGGACCCTATTTTTCACGTGTTTGTCTTTAATTATTAAGAGATTACCCCTACTCCGGAGGAATTTGTCGCTGTTTTGAATTTCAATATTGCTTCTGATGTTCTGTTGGCCATTCCTTCTTTTGAGGACCATTACCTTATGGATGTTGTGCTTAATTAGGGTATTTCTCATTCAATGACCCAGAAGGTAATTCCAGGCATAGGCCCAATTTCCCTACAGGCAATTTTTGACTTTGCTTACAAGTTTCCCCTAAATTCAGTAGAATGGGCTAAGTGTGTGTTGCTATGCATTCTTGGCAACTTTTTAATGGTCACCTTTAGAGACGAGCTTTGTGATTTCAAGGTCCATCAAATTCTAATTGAAATATGTTCGGGCCACAATCCTTTTGGCATTTTCCTAGCTGAAACCATTTGAGGATTGGATGCTTTAAAGAGAAGGGATATTGACTTTATAGCTGGAAGCCTGCTCATTTTACAAGTATTCATAGAGAGCCTATTTGGGTTTTCCCTTTAGCTTGATTTCTTTTAACCCTAATTTTTGCCTAGCATACTTGTGAGAGTTTTTGCACTAGCGGGTTTGCCTAACTTTTACTTAAGTGGTCCTTTGTGAATTTTCCAACCTAATGGAATTTTTTTAGATTTAGTCATAAGAGAAATTGAGATTTCTTGTACCTCCTCCAAAAAAACTATGGATTAAGTACATCTCAAATCACCATTGTGAAAGAAAGCTTGAGAGGAAATTTAACACTTGCGACCAATGGACTGCATGGCTTGGTACCATTGTTAAAGTTCGATGGAGATGTCCTTAGTGGAAAATCATCCACTTTTCTTTGTCTTGCCATTCAGGCTGTATTCCTTTTCTAGGGTTAAGGCATGAAATGTTTTACATCCCTTTTCAAATTCAACGGTAATTTGGTTTGTTGTAATGAGTCCCTTTCGAACCTTTAAGATTTCAAGGTGGTCTTATGACACAATATTTCTTGCGCTCCTTTCTCGACCTGTGGAAATGTCGTGCTATGCTAAAAAATGCTCTTAACTATACAACTAATAATAAAGTATAGATGACAATTATAGAGATTAGATTTTATGTACATTAAGAGACAATAGGACATTAGTACTAAACAGAAAATGTGAAGATACAACTTCTACTTTTGAAAAGAAAACTTATGTCTAGAGTCTTAGAGTTCAATTATTTTTATGACATTTTCTCGTTGAATGGAAGTTTGCATGCCAATGATCATGACTAAATATATTTGCCATTAATTGCACTTAAAACTAAGTTGCTTAATTTTGGTAAATATATTAATGGCCCTTTGATGATATTGTCATTACCAATCAACCTCGAAAGGTTTTCTTAATTGGATATTTTCTCTCAGGTCCCTTAATTTTTGCATGAAGTGCCTGTTTTCAGGTTTTCACCTCATCAGGGTGTCTTTATTTTTGCCTAAGCTGCCTTTTTCGAGTTTTCAACTTAGCGAACTTTTTTTATTAACAGTAATATTTCTTCAGTTTGTTCAGGTTAACTGGTTCTGAGAATTCATTGCCTTCTAAGTCTGAGATCTTGATGCCTCTATGCTTGAGCCTCTTCTTGACCAGATATAGACCTTCCCAATTACGCTTAAACTTCCCTTTAGGAACTGTTAACAAGGGCTTAGTTTTCTTCAAAACTAAATCACCTTATTGGATTGGACTAGGCTTGACTTTTTTGTTATAAGCTTTGGCAATCTTTTTCTGATACAATTGCATGTGGTAAAAAGCCTTGAGTCACTTTTTATCAATCAAAACTAGTTGTTTATATCTATTTCTGGCCCATTCTGCTTTTGGTATTTTTACTTCTAATACAATCCTCAGCGAGGGTACTTCAATTTCGATTGGCAGCACCGCTTCTATCCCATATACTAATGAATAGGATATAGCTTGCGTAGATGTACTGATAGTTGTCCTGTATCCTTAAAGTGCAAACGGTAACATTTTTGCCCAATCTTTGTAAGTAATTGTCATCTTTTGCAAAATTTTCTTGACATTTTTATTAGCTACTTCAACTGTGCCATTAGCTTGAGGTCTATATAAAGAAGATTTGTGATGCTCAATCTTGTATTTTTGCAAAAGTTGCTTAGTCTTGCCCTAAAACACTACCCTATTATCTGAGATGACCTGCTGTGGCAATCCGTACATACAAATGATGTTTTTTTTAATAAATTTAGCCATTTGTCTTACCCTAATTTATTGAAAGATTTAGCTTCTACCTACTTAGAGAAGTAGTCGATCGTTACCACTATGTTCCTATGATCTTTTGCTATGGACGGTCTCATTTCTCCAATTATATCGATGCCCTATGTAAAGAACGACCATGGAGAAGATAAACATGTCAAGTCTTTTAGTGGTAGGTGACTTAGGTTTCCATAAATCTGACATTTGTGGCACTTTTTAATAAAGTCATAATAGTTTGTTTCCATGGTTAGCTAGTAGTACCCCAATCTCATAATCTTCTTTGCCAAATTTCTCCCATTCATATGAGGGCCTCAGACACCTTCGTGCACTTTTATGAGTATTCTCTAAGCTTCTAATTCATTAACACATCTGAGTTATACACCATAGAATAGCCTTTTGTATAACATCCCTTAGAAAGAAATTAACTAAGTAGACAACCTTTGTAGAACCTTCCTATATTTCTCAACTATGTGTTTTGGGTATTCCCTAATTTCTAAGTATGTTTGGATGTCATGGTACCAAGGCAAGTTAATATTGATTTGTTCTTTTGTAGTGCTGACTATCCTAATGTAAGTCAGAAATCTCTATTTGCTGAAGTACATAGGTTTGCAAATCCTTATTGGTAAGGTTCGACACTAACATCAAAGTGGCTAAAGCATCAGCGACTTGATTATGTTATCTGGGGATGTGATGAAAGATACATTAGTGAAATTTTTTTGACAAATCTATAAGTATTCTGACATATTTGCATAGATTCTCATCTTTAAGCTCCCAATTGCCTTTCTTTTGCTATATGACTAACATAGAATCTCTATATACATTAACCACTTTTGCCTCTAGCTGGACTAACATTTCGAGGCTATAGACGCATGCTTCATATCAGTGACATTGTTGGTTGTGTGAAATTCCAACTTTCTAGCCAAGAACATTTGCTCACCTTTTGGATTGCTAATTAACACACTAGCACCTACCCCATTTTAGTTTGTCGCTCCATCAAAAAACATCTTCCATCCTTCTTGGGATATTAACCCTAAGTGTTCGTCTGGAAATTTGAACTCTTCTTGCTTTTATATAATTGGGTGTTATGCTAGGAAGTCAGCTACTACTCTTCCTTTGATTGTTTTCTTGATGTCAAATTCTTTTAAAAGTAAAATCCACCGACCCATTTTGCTTACTAGGGAAGTCGTAGTTTGCAAGTACCTCAGAGGATTATGCTTTGCCACTGTTTCCACATTGTAGGATTGAAAGTAGTGACATAGCTTTTTGGAAACCCAAATTACTCCCAGACATATTTTCTCGACTTCTGCATGTTTTTGCTCATATGAAAGAAGTTTCTTGCTTAAGTAATAAATTGCGTATTCCACTCCAGATTCATTTGCTTGTGCGATGAAGGCCCCTATGGAAGATTCTTCTACTATAAGGTATAGGATTAAAGACTTTCTTAATTTTGGTGGTCTAAGGATAGAAGGCTTGGTCCAGTACTATTTAATGGCTTCGAAAGCTTTTTGACAATCCTTATTCCATTCCTTTGGTTGCCCCTTATGTAATAAATTGAATATAGGCTTGCAAACTAATGTGAGTTTGGATATGAATCGACTAATGTACTATAATTTGCCCATGAATCCTCTAACTTCCTTTTCTGATTGCGAGGTAGGCATCTCTAAGATTGCTTTCACTTTATTCGGATCTACTTTGATCCCATTCTTGCTAACCACAAACCCTAATAGCTTTCCTGATGTGACTCTAAAAATGCACTTTTTAGGGTTGAGCCTCATATTGAATTGGTCCAACCTCTAAAGGAACTTTTTCAACTTTTCAAAGTGTCTTTCTCTTTCAGTGGATTTTACCATCATATCATCCACATAGACTTCTACTTCTTTGTGTATCATGTCATGAAAGACCTTAGTGGCTAGGTGCTGATAGGTTGCACCTGTGTTCTTTAATCCAAAAAGCATTACCTTGGAACGGTAAGTTCCCCATTTAGTTATAAAGGTTATCTTACATTTGTCTATTACCTTCATCAGAATCTAATTGTAACTTGAAAAACCATCAACAAAGGAATATATAGCTGCCATAGCTGCACTATCCACTAGTATGCCAATGTGGGGTAATAGGAAGTTGTCTTTAGGGCATGCTTTATTCAGATCCCCATAATCTATGCACATTCTAACCCTTCTATCTTTCTTGGGTACCAAGATGATGTTAGCTAACCATGTGAGAAAGATTATCTCCTCAATGAATTTAGCTTTGAGTAGCTTGACAACTTCCTCTTTCACCTTTTTTGCCCACTCTGATCTTATCCTTCTAAGCTTTTAGTAGACTAGAGTGACATGATCTTAGATCGGGATGGCATGTTCAGCTACCTCTCTATCGATGTCTGGCATGTCTTCATAGTTCTAAGCGAAGATTCTTTCATACTTTTTTAGTAATCTCTCAAAATTTTCCCTTTCATTGGCAGTAGTATCATAGGTGATCAATATATTTTTAGGATATTTATTTGTACCAAGATTAAATAGATTAGTTTAGTACAGTTAATGTCAAAGATACTCATGTAATGATTATTTGGATGCATGCTACCATCAGGAAAAACATCACACAAATAAGTAAACTCTTTGTTCATTTTATTAAAAAGAAAATTGTTCACCTCAAAGAGGTTAGAAAGATACAATTCATTGATAAGAATCATAATCTAAACTAGACACATCTTCAGAAGGGCTAGAGTAGAGTTCTTTAACTGCTAGTGTTGTAGGAAAAACCTCTTCTGCCCACTAAACCTGTGTAAGGCTGCCCGACTCCCAATTGATAACATCTGCAAATATCTCAAAGCCAAGCTTGTAATACCCATCCACTATTGTAGGCTTTGGAGTCCCATCAGACCTTGTTTTCTTTTGCTTGACAAAATAGTCCCCCAGACTATTCCCTTTCTTCAAATTCGCCCCTTTACTTGGGTTGTATCCTAACCCTCTTGTGTATTTCTGGGTCTGAAGCTGTAGCAGCTCAGTTATACTCTATAAATTCTTCCCTAAACCAACACCAAGGAAGAAATCCATCCTCTTCATTATCTTAGACACTACAGGGTCCATGTAATCCTCATATATCCTGGCGATATAAAATCTAATGAAAGGTTGATTGGCAATAGCTAGAATGGAGACATCATGATCAATTTTAGCTTTTATTGTAACAAAATTTACCTTCATGCGGGAATTTGATCATTTGGTGCAATGTGGAAGGAACTCGTCTAAGCTTATGAAACCAAGGCCTCCTTAGCAAAACGGAGAAAGTGGCCAGAATATCTATCACTATGAACTCTACCTCATTAATAATAGGCCCTACTTAAACCTTGGTAGAGAAGGAACCTTTTGCTTATCTCTTTGTGTCGTCATATGCCTTAATAGTAATACTTGAAGGCATTAAACCTTCATTTTTTATACCCAAACCTACCAATATCTTGGTCAAGCAGACACATAATGACGAGCCATCATTGACCATTGTGCACCGATCTTTTTCCCATTCACCTCAGCCCTAATGAAAAGAGGCCGGTTATGTTCCCTTTTTTCTAAGGGCAGATCAGCATATGAGAAAGTTATAAGGCCAGTTTTGCCCATTTTCATCAATTGAACCAGCTCTTTAAAGGTAGTGGTGGTAGATACAACAACTTGACTTAAGGCTTCAACTACCTTCTGCCTATGGTCTTTTGATGACATTAATAAATCCCAAATGCTAATATTAGCTTGGGTTTTTTCAACTATTTAAATACTTCATCATGCTTATTTTCCTTGGGTTCAGGTTTTTTTAGGTAAGATCTAACCGTTCTTTCCAACTCTCTCCACCATCTCTCGCTTAACTCTTAGTGGCTCTCTCTTGACCTCTTTGGAATCTTCATCAGAAGATTCATCCTAGAAGTTCTTGCTCTTCCTAAGCTTATTGTCACTCTCACTCCTAAAAATTGGTTAAAAGGATGGATTCACTATCTTTTACCCCTTCATTACCCCTTTGGTCGGATCCATAAATGTCCCTAAGTACATACTCCTCAAGTAATCTGGACTTAAGAAGGTAAGCATTTTAGTGTTTGGGAAGTGGGTTTGATCTGGCTTCAGGGTCTGGTATTTATTTAGAATCAATCAGGTTTTGGATGGCTTTTCTAAGGAGTTTGTAGTTGTTAGTGAGATGGCCGATTCTTTGGTGGTAGGCACAGCATTGATCATGCCTATGGTTGGGTGGTAATGGTCCATTGAGTGGTTGTGATAGAAGTGGTTGTAGCTTACCTTCTTTGGTGAGTTTTTTTAAGCACCATGAAAGTGACTTACCAAATTGGAATACCTTTTGCCGTTCACGGCATGTACATCAACCGTTTTGGTGGTGCCCCTAGTGTTATAGCTTGTGAAAATGGGATTGTTCGTTCTCTTGAACCCCTTGTTCTGGTAGTTCACCTCTAAGTCAATAGTGATGTCCTTTAGCTGCTCCCATCTAGTGACACCTTTGGCTGTAAGCCTACTATTCATATAGCTATTTGTATTCTTAATGAACATTTTGATCTGATTAATGTCCTCGGGTTTATTCCTCATCTTTAAGATCTTGTCCCTCCATCTTTATAGATAGTGAAAAAAGCTTTCATTGGGCTTTTGGTTCACTAACTCCAAATCCTTTAACATTATTTCTGTACTGGCATTGTTAAAGTACTGCTTACTGAATGCCTGAGCTAGTTCATTCTAATCTTTTTTTACTCTCTTCTCTTGGTAATGGTACCAATCTAAAGCTTGGCTTGTGAGAGACATGCTGAACAAACTCACTATTTGCTTTTTAGACAAGTGAGTGGCCCTCATAGCAACTGCGTATTACTTTAGATGAGTTCAAAGGTTAGTTATGCCGTCAAGCTTGCTCAGATCTGGCATTTTGAATTTGTGAGGCATTGCCTGGTCAGGTCTCAGGCTAATATCATCCATATCAATGTCCTTACCCCTAGTGACCAACTTAGTCATGGCCTTTATCTTCTTATTGAGCTTCTTCAGTTGATCGTCCTCGACTGCCTTAGGAGGAGGAACCTTGTGTTATGATTTGTTAACTAGGGGAATCTCATCATTAGAGGACTAATCATCCCCTACACCTAATACCTCTTTGCCCTTATTAGTAGCTAAAGTTTGTCCTACCTCTTTCAAATTGTGGATATTGGATAAAACACTAATTATGACTACCATTATCCTCTTCTCTATTTTTTTCATTGCCTCTATGAACATAGATTTAGTCATGAACACGTCAGCTGACATGGTTCCTCTCTTTGGTTGAATTTGTATTGCTTCATTAGTTTTACTGAGGCACTTGCCTGTTTACTTCCACTGAGCAGTGAATGAAAGATCAATGGTGGTCGTCAAAACAAAGGGTTAAGGATGATGCATGTCTAATATTAATAATGTAAGGTGTAGATGATACATGATATGTAATGCATGTTCATGATGCAATAAGGACAAACATATAGAAAACCTTCCAATCTTATTTCTCCCACACAAGTGGTCAAGCTAGTTCTTTCCTAGGTTAGATTACCTAAGCATTATTGGGGGATGCATA
>CANXYI011365407.1:0-11081 GCA_948208565.1 Hura crepitans | reverse complement strand
ATGTATATAGATAGAGTGGGTTATGGGACACATGTAAAATGAATGTATTTAACTAAAAGTAGGTACACCTGTGTGTGTAAAACTGAATGTTTGCTTTTGAATGCTTATATGTTGATGGGTTTATGACCCTAGGTGTTCTGTAATGGATGGAATATGATGCAATTGACTATAAGTTGGAGGACTAGAGGGTCCAGGAGTGGGAGTTGGTTGAATGTGATGTTTAGGAGTGTTCTTCTTGTAGGTACAATTGGGGATAGGTAACAGGGCAGCCGTTATGCTGCTCGATTTTTCATAGTTGTCTGATAATGTCTAATAAGGTTTGTGATGATTTAAAATAGATACTAATAGAAGAATAAATACTCAGATTTAGATTAAAGGCATGTATGGTCAAATAGGGTCAATAGGAGTAAAAGTTAAATGAAAGGCCTCTGGAGAAACCCTAGGATGAGTAACCTCAGTAGGAAGTAGCACACCTTGCCTATTTCAGGTAGAGATGGATAAGGGGTGTTACACAAGCTCTTTATCAAAATTCACATAAAATCTCATCGTATAAACCGATTTTTCTTTACTTGTATAGGCATTACATTCACACATAATTTCTCATGAAAGTTTTAGCTATATAACCATGTTCATATGAATCATGTATAACCATTATGAAAGTTTGACTTATTTTGGCCATGTAAAGGCCTTAACCCATAATATGCACATTACTACGATTGATATTTGTATTAAGCATTCTTTAGCCTCATGCCATAGAAATTCATCATATGATTAACCTTAATGCCCATTCGGATATACATCATACTTATATATCAATGATCATATGCAATATTCTAGCATCACGTTCAAATCCTACAAAACCATATTCCATACATGCATCATTATTTCAAAGATTAAAGGAACATATAAATGGTCATAGACACTTACCTATCATTCGGCCATACCCAAACTTAACCATATGCATGAATAATCATAACATTAGCCTATTATCAATTTCACATTCACCTATCATGCTTTAGGTCATACACCACCATATAAAGCTTAATGAAGAAATTAGACATTTTTAGGCATATTCATCCTCATAGTTACATAGTTACAATTAAGCATCTTTAACATCATCTAAATGTCTCACCACACTATCCATCTCACATTTTAACATAAGCATACTCCATTTAAAGGCATTCAGCCACCTTAAGCAAAACACACACATTGCCCAACTTTACATCTTAGCGTAATTATGGCATTTAACATGATCATACCTTATTAACGTAACCATTAATCACCCATTTCATAACTCTTTCACACACACATACATGACATACATACTTTGGCCACCTCAAAGCATAACATGGCCATCAAAAATTCACCATATAAGTATCAATTAACTCATTCTAGCATGTATTAATTAACTAGCATTTACCATCACACTAACTACTACATTAAACATTAAATTTTCCATCACATACACACTTTAATAATAAATTCAAGCACGCACATCAAATGCCTAAGTGAATACACTTACTTGTTAAGCCAAAATAATCCTCTAGAGGTCAATTACACCTTTCCCTTGCTTTTGGAACCACTTATTCCTTCTTTCCCTATAACATATATTATAAGCAAGTTTTAGAAAATCTCCTAAAAATCACACAAGCTTTCAAAAATCAAACCAATCATAAAAGTTTGTTCTTGAGCACCCATACAGTCTAGGAAAAATAATAAATTCAAAAAATCTTACCCAAATGAAAAATGGGTAGTATTTACCCCATAGCCATAACTCAAAATTCTCTTAATTTTTCTTCAATTTTCCACTTCTAATAGCTTTTAGGAGTGACAGAGGGGTAGATTGGTATGTTAGATGAGAGAGATTGGTGGTGGGATGACAGGTTGAAAGAAGAGAAAACTCTTCTCCTTTTCTTTAATGGTGGTGGAAAAATAAAGAAGAAAAAGTGAGGGTTTGGCTTCCATCCAACCCTATACTACCCCTTTTTAAACTAAATTCTTTGACTTTGACTTGGTCAAAATAAATGGATGGTCAAGATTAGATCGCTTATGATCTAATGGTCACTATTTTCCTTATTCTCTCTTTAATAATTCCAACCCCTTAAAAACCTTCAATCCTAACTCCAATTAGCTCATAAAATCATCCTTTTAAAGTTCATTAACCCCTAGGAACCCATGTTTAAAAATCGAATTAAAAATTGTATTTTATTGGTTCCCGATTTTAGTAAAAATACTTACCCAAAATTTAAAAATTTCAATTCTAATGTCAATGGACTATTTGGAATATTTAAGTATCAGGTTGTATTAATCTTGGAATTTTTTGAGCAAAAATTGAATTATTTTATGGTTCAGTTTTGCCTATAGCACTATTCATAGGACACTGCCATAAAATCTTATCTTTCATTTTTAACCATTTTAATGACTTTAAGTGAACTCTAAGTTTTGCCCAAAATTATTTTATAACTAATACTTCCATCCAGTAAGATTAGTGTAACTCGAATTTTGGGAAATACTATTCATCTCGGGAAATACTACTGATAAATTGGAATTTTTTAGGTGTTACATTGTAAAACAAAATATACCTCATTAATAAGGGAATTTGTGTCTAGCATGAATAAAGGAGTACAATCCTATGAGGATTACGATATCTATTACAATGAAATATGAACCTATATAAAGGACTGAGATCCCATATAATTAGGTATGTAATCTAACCTAGCGATCAAAAGTTCCTGCTCTTGATCACCTAGCTAACTTATGCATCGGAGTGCTAATCTCGAGAGAATTGAGGCTAGATCTCATTGATTTTGTAGGTTGTTGGCAATTATCCACTTATTTATTAATCGATAGCTTAAATAGACAATCATCTTCATCAACTTAAGGTAATTATGTGCTTATCAATTAGTGCTTTCGTTGAGAAATGATGAATCAAGAAGAGAGAATGACTGATAAGTGGTGGAGATAAAACACCGAATGGATCATGGCTACCTACTTTCAATGGAAAAGAAGATAACACTCAGTTGTCTCAAGGGAATATTTTATCTCAAACTATTTCTCCGATTACAAAAAACGAGCTAGATCAAGCTATAAATGGATTTCAAGAATGTATTCACAATGAATTCATGGAGCAACTTTAGAAATTGATATCAAAACCTACTCCTAAACTTAGTAAGTGCAAAAAAAGAAGTGCTCACCGAATAAAAGAAGCAGCAAGACAAAAGATTGACCTCAAAAAAAGAAAAGATGTTCAAGTTCTTCTTTAGATGATACCAAAATCTCAACCACTGAAGAGTCGAGAGGATTAAGTAGGTATCGAAAAAAGCACCAATCAGACAGCTCAACCAATTCTTCTAGCAGTAGTGCAAAGACAAAAAGGGAGCATGATAAAGAAAAGACAAAGCTCAACGAAGAAATAGAAGAGCACAAGCTAAATGAGTATTTTAAGAAGTTTGTAAATACATGTAAAGTGGGCAACCTCAGGAAGCGAGAGTTCTAGGAAAGAATAGACTCCCCTTTCTCTTAAAAGTCCAAAAGTTGGGTTCCCAAAATGATGGAGAAAAATTCGAATGGAAAAATACAAGGAAAGGTTGATCCTAGAAACCATATATCTGAATACTTAACACTCATTAATATGTAAACATTTAATGATGCCCTAATTTGCATAGCTTTCCTTAGAACATTGATAGGTGATAGACTAAAATGGTTCTATGACTTGCCCTAGGAATCTATATCATCTTTCAAATAATTATCAAAAAAATTTAAGACAAGATTTGTTATCCAACTAAAGAGCAAGAAAATAGTAACAAACCTCCAGGGAATAATATAAAAGGACAACAAAAGCTTAAGGGATTTCATTAAAAGGTTTAACGATGTTGTATTTGATATAAAACATTTAAATCTTGAGGTAACAATAGTTATTATGATAAATATTGTAAAGAACACTTAGCTCTATAATTCGCTGGTAACTAATCGATCATCCAATTTTAGGGAACTGATAGATAGGGTAAGGTAATTCATAGCTTTAGACAATATAAGTGGAGCTAATGAAAGGTATCTGCTAGTGTTTTGCATTAGAAAAGGTGAAGAAAATCAAGTAATAAGGGTAAATAACCTTGACAGGAGAAGCCCAGGCAAAAAGAATTCTCCCAAACAAAGAGATGACAACAAAATCAAAAACAACGAAAAAATCTAGCTTACCCCATCAAATACCACTCAAGCAAAAGTACTAATATGGGTAAAACAAAATCACAGAATGATAAATTGGCCGAAAAGGTTAAAGGACAAGTCGTATAGAAGAAGAGATAAAAATAAGTTTTATGATTTTCACAGAGAGGTAGGCCCCGAAACAAATGAATGCCACCACCTTAAGAAGGAGATCAAAAGGCTAATTCAAAGGGATCACTCAAAAGATTTATAAAAAGGGAGGACCTAGATTTGAGTCTTACTTGTAATAGGAAAAAGAGCCTAAGAAAAGGGCATGATTTGAAAGATGATAAGGATAAACAAAAAAGACGAAGATCTCCTAAACAAGCAAGGGCTAGCATAATAAATATAATTTCAAGAGGAATATCGTATGGAGATAGTAATAGAAAGAGAAAAAGGCCAAAACACGGTGTTTATATAATAGAAGAATCAGAACCAACAATCCCAGTATTCACATCAGTAAAAGATACAAGGGACATAAGAATTTTGCATGAAGATGCCTTAGTCATACAGGCTTACATAGAAAATTTTCTAGTCAAGTGAGTACTAGCTGACAATGGAATTGCAGCAAATTTTTTAACTTTAAAAGCTTCTAAAAAGATGAAAATACCTCTAGAAGACATGATCCTTATCTGAATGCCTCTTATCGGCATACAAAATGTTACAGTACCGGTCTGTGGCTCTATTCATCTATTTATGGAGTTAGGAGATACGACATCAAAAGACTTATAAGTGCATTTTTATGATCGTAGATATGCCTTTTGACTACAATGCATTTTTTGGAAGGCCAATGTAACGCTACAAGGATTATAACTTGTATACGATATTTTGTCATGAAAATACCAATAGAGAAAGGCGAAATTGTGGTACACAGAGATCAATAAGCTGCAAGGAAATCATATATTGCTACAATAAAAGAAGCTAAGAATGGTCACTTTGCAAAAGCACACCATTTCAAAAGAGGAGAATGCTATAAAAATGTAGAATTAAAAGACAAAGTGTTAAAAATAGAGATGGCAGAGGGCAAGGAAGTATCCTTGGGAGGAAAAATTCAAGGAAGCACTAGAAATAATATTATTAAGGTATTAAGATACAATATAAGTACCTTTGCATAAGAGCCAAGTGACATTACTAGCATAGACCCAAATCATATAGTACATAAGGTAAATGTTGACCTCAAGTCAAAATCAGTAGAACAGAAGAAAAGGAAACATTCGCACCAATGAAGGTCAATCATTAAAAAAGATATCAAAAAATTATGAAAAAATAAAGTAATTAAAGAAATTCAATTCCCAGAATAGATGGCAAATGTGGCTCTAGTCAAAAAGGAAAACGGAAAGATGAGGATGTGCGTCGATTTTACCAACATCAATAGGGTATACCCAAAAGATAGCTACCGCTTACCAAGCATAGATTAACTAGTAAATTCAATAACTAGCCATGAAGTTTACAACTTTATGGATGCCTTCTCAGGATATCATCAGAAGCAATGCTGGAATCAGACTAGGAAAAAACAAGCTTTGTTATCGACAAAAGGTTATTTTGTTACAAAGTCATGCCATTCATATTAAAAAACGTAATAGCAACATACTAATGATTGGTAAATAAAATGTTCAAAGATGAAATATACAGGTCAATTGAAGCATATATTAATGATATGAAAATTAAAAGCCCCAACAAAAAAACATGCAGTTGATCTGAGGAAAGCTATTCAGATACTAAACAACTATAAAATGAAGTTAAATCCAAAAAAAAAAATGCACCTTTAGAGTAAAATTAGGAAAACTTCTGGGCTTTATGGTTAGTCGCAAGGGAGTAAAGGCAAACGCAGACAAGATACAAGCTATACTTGATATGTAATCACCAAAAAATATCTAGCAAGGTTCATTTCATATTCAGCAAAAAGATGCCTCTTGTTCTTCAAAAAGCTTAGGAAATCAAAGAAATTTGAATGGGATGATGAATGCCAGAAGGCATTTGAAAAATTAATAAGCTTTTTAAGCAACCCACCTCTCATTAGTCAACCAATTCAAAGAGAAAATTTGTACCTGTACTTCTCTACATCAGCTAAAATAATTGCATTTGTACTCATTAGGGAAAAATCAAGACAACAAAAGCCAATGTATTATGCTAGTTAAGTTTTACGAGAAAGAGAAATACATGCCAATAAAATGGAACAATTACTGCAAGCACTAATGATGAGCTTGAAAAAATTAAGGAATTATTTCGAGGCACACATGATAATAGTCCGAACAAATTTTCCAATGAGAAAGATCTTGCAAACGCCGGATTTAGAATGGAAAATTGAAGAATAGGCAATAAAAGCCAATAACAACTGTAAAAGCTCAAATTCTTATCGATTTTATTGCAGAATTTGTAGGGGAAGAGCATTCTTAAGAAGAAGCTAAGCCAACAAAATAGGAGCTACTTGTAAATAGTGTTGTAATAAAAAAAAATGAAGCTAGAGCATGAATTTTACTGAAATGACCATACAATATCAAAATTGAATATGCTATAAAAATGTTATTCAAAGCATCTAGCAAAGCAGTGGAACATAAAACTTTCATTTTAGGCACGAAGATAGCCAAGGAAGTTCGTTCGGAGAAACTCTTAAAAAAAAGAGTTTTGCAACTAGTGGTAAATTAGATAAATAGAAGTTTTAAAGAGAAAGAAGAGAATATGGCAAAATACCTAGCAAAAGCCAAAGAATCTCTAGATATTCTATGCCAAATCGAGACCATATGAGAAATTAAGCAAATTCCAAGAGATGAAAATTTCGAAGCAAATGAATTAGCCAAAGCAATAGTTGGTTCCCTCATGCTTAATAAGAAAATAATTATAAAAGAAAGCAACAGCCTCATAATCGATAAAGCCGAGGTATACTAAATTTTAGAATAGTCTAACTAGATGGAAGAAATAAATCAATACTTGGAAAAAGGAGAATTGCCAAAAGAAGAAAATGTGCTTGGAGAATTGTCTGGAAAGCATTGCAGTACTCTATAATAGACGGGCAATTATATAAAAAACCTAAATACATCCATTGCTAAAGTGTAGAACTATAAAAGAAGGTAACTACGTAATTCGAGAAGTTCATGAAGGAATAAGTGGATGTCATGCTAGCGCCTCATCGATTGTACAAAAAGTATTATTATCTAGCTATTATTAGTGCACAATGTATAAAAATACAAAAGGCATAGTTCAACAATGCCCCTAATATCAAATTTAAGGAAAATTCATAAGGAAGCCTTCAACTTTACAACAACCATTAGGCATAAATTGGTCATTTGACCAACAAGGAATGGATATTTTAAGTCCTTTCCTCGTAGTAAAAGGATAAAAGAAATTTCTGATAATTGCCATAGAACATTTCGATAAATGGGTGAATGTAAAGCCGATTGCCATAATAACTACCGATAAAGTTAAAACCTTCACATGGAGAAAAATAATATGTAGATTTAGCCTACCTAGGGTAATTATAATAGACAATGGTAAACAATTTGACTCAGTAATTTTCCAAGAATTTTGTCAAAACCTCAAAATAAAATTAAGGTTCACTTTAATAGCTCACCCACAAACTAATGGAATGATAAAAGTTATAAATCGATCAATTTTGGATGGGCTGAAGAAAAGGCTGAGGGAAGCTAAAGAAAATTAGGCTGAAGAATTGCCAAGTGTCATATGGGCATATAGGACGACTATCTAAATATCAACTGATGAAACTCTGTATTTTCTATCTCATAGATCACAAGTAGTAATACTAATTGAAATAGGACTTTCAATATACAAAGTAAATTTGTTCAATAAAAAATTCAACGAGGAATAATGGAAGATAGACCTCGACACAATTGAGAAAAAAAAGAACTAGCTTTGACTAAAATGAATGCATACAAACAAAGAGTCACCTGGTATTTCAACAAAAAAAAATCAAGAAAAAATTTTGAAATTGAAGACTTGATATTAAAAAAAGCATAAATAGGATAAGGTAGTTCAGAAGTCTGCAAATTAATGTCCAATTGGGAATGACCGTATAAAGTATCACAAAAAGTGGGACCAACAACATACAAACTACAAACAGTGTAAGGGAAAGAAATCCTCAGGACATGAAGTAGTGATAATCTTAAGAAATATTTTGTATAAGTTCAATTATTAGAGAATAGGCCGACCAAACATGGCCTTATATTGCTAAATATTTTTTCACAAGTATGTATATCATATTTATAATTATATAAATAAAAACAAATAGAATCTGCAAAGGCAATTACTTGATAAAATGTCTATGCAAATGAAAGACCACTGTAAGCACAAAGTGTCAAGTCATTCTTAATAATTGCAATAAGATGAATAAGTTGATTGGATAAAAATTCTTAAAAAAAAGAGAGAAAAAGCTTAAGTAGCACAATTAGATAGATTATATAAAATAAAGCAAAAAGGCCTAAATAGAAGAAGATCTTCATTGAAATTTCACATTTACATTCCAAAAAGGGAAATAAATTTACATGTAAAAGAGAAAAAAATAACTAAAAACTAAGGCTTGTCTGCAAAATAAGCTTTGGATTCAATAAGATTTAAAGCGCTACGTTCATCCTTGTTCGAAAGCTCTAAGTCCTCAACCTAAGAGAAATCCATGTTAAGATATCTCTTTTCCAGCTCCGATTGAATATGGAATTGCATGGAAATCATTACCCCCTAAGCTCGTCAATAACTTCTTTCTCCTTGGCATTCAGATTGGCTTGTCAACAAGACTCCAAATCCTCATTTTTGTTCTTTTATGCTGAAAGCTCCTCTTCAAGAGATTTAATCTAAGCTTCCATATCCATCTCTTTTTTCTCAAAATCTTTAAAATAGTTAACTTGCTAAACCATCAATTGCCTGTGTTTTCAAGTTCTCGGACCTTCGTTGCTAGCTCTTAAGTTTTGGCACTGAGTTCTTTCTTACTAGCCTCAGATTTTGAAAGGTGCTTATCACACAATTTCTTTAGAGAAGTAGCAAGTTAGATACCCTAAGGCATCGAAAAGGAAATCTTAATGAGTAAAAAAATGTATAGAATAATATATGTAAATAGGAATTATCAATTACCTCCAAGATTCGGCTAGTGTACAGCACCGCTAATTCATCAAGATTATCGTATGCAGCATACCAATATTCATCCCTAGCAAGATCTATAGGGTGCGAAAGTACTCCTCTACTGAAGGTATCCTCATTAAAGCATTTCTTTCCCATCTATTTCTTCAAAGCCTCCTTCATGTCTGGAACAGGGAGAAAATTGTTGAAAAGAGCTATTTAAAGGCAGTTGATCGCTAGAGATTAGGGCATCGATTAGCTCTATGATATCTACTGTAACCTGGGTAACAGTTAGAAGTTTAATATTCGCAGTTGGATTAGCTGAGAGACCAATCAATTGGTCATTGATAAGAGGTTTTTCGGTAGCCGGTTGTATCTCATCATATTTTTATTTCCTAGATTCAACTTTAACCCTCTTAGCTGCCTCCTTTAGTTCTCCTAATTTTGAGGTCTTTATATCTTTGATACCTATAGCAAAAGAAAGACATTAGAAAGAGTAAGTATATAAAAAATTAAAAAACGAAATATTAAAATAGCTTGGCCTTTTGAGGGATAAAAAAAAGATAAAACTAATTTGGCAAAAAAAAGGGACTTTTTCACACTATTTAATAGTGCAACTTTGTCATTTCATATATGAACATATTAGGATGCAAAGTCCTTTACATAGATAACCCATTCCGTTTGACAGGTTAGGAAATCTCCCTAACCCTTCTTATTTTTGAAAAACAAAAATTTTTCTTTCCAACTTTTGATAGAAGTGTTCAAATCAAATAAAGATCGATTATGTACACTGACAAAAAAAAAAAAGCTTGAAAGTCGCCACCAATTATAATAAGTGTAATTAGACACTAAATATTAGTCTATGAATTATTGGGTTCGGAGGTCTATATACGCGCGGGGAAGGTATTAAGCACCCCTCATCATCCATAATTTAGTGATGTTGTGTAAGATATAAAATTTTGGTCCCTTAATAAAACTGATTTTAATAAATAAGTTAACGCTAAGTTATATAATATATTATTTCTTATGATAAAGGGATTCCTATTTAGAGATCAATAATGACCTTGATTAAACAACTTAGTGTCCATAATTTCTTTTAAAAATTTTTTTATGTAATCATATGGTTCATATGCATAGCTAAAAAAATTCATTTTAATTCAAAAGTTTGCCGAGAATTCTATATATATTTTTTTTAAAAGAGGGAGGGGTCAATACTGAATTCCCTTTAAAGGTATTAATTGTTATTATTATTATTATTTTTAATCTTTAAGGATATTTCCGTTATGTTATACATAATAATGCTTTTAATATTAGCTTCAGAGATAACTAAATATTGAAATTTAATCATATTCATTATTTTATTGAAATTGGTATCTAACTATTTTATATGCTTGAGACCCTACGCGAGTCTTGATGATTTTATATTTAAATAGTAGTAATTTAATTTTATTTATCTTATTAAACCAATCCATTAATTTTAGATTCGTCATACGACTTCCAATCTATTATTAAAATTGATGCTAATTTTGCTTTTTCTTAAAGAAGCGACTCTATGTATCTATAGCTTAATTTTCTTTTATTGCCTTAAAATGATGAAGTATTTAAGCTCTATTATTTTCGTAGTTTATTATTTTTAGGATTAAATAAATAAGTCAATACTGACTTATTCCATAGGATAATTTAGAGACATTTACATTCATATTCAATAAGATTTTGTAGAATATTATGACTTATCCTCTTATGCATAATACTAAGACTTATTACCCCTTTTTATAAAAAAAGAAAGGAATTAAAAATCCTAATTTTAAGGAAATTGA
>CANXYI011365366.1:0-15753 GCA_948208565.1 Hura crepitans | reverse complement strand
ATCATTGGTTTCTTCTGACAAATTGATTGGAATTGAATTTTTTCCAAACACCATATTTTGATCTGAGTTTTAAAAGAGATATTGAAAAGGTGGTGTGAATTACTGCTAGTGCATATGGCTCTTTATTTATATTTGTAGGCTGTTTTGTTTTTAGTTTGTGAAAGGAGAAAGTCCAACCCAACAATTCAACCTTCAACCTCCTCCTTAAATTTTTTTTTGGGGAAAAATTAAAGCTGACAGTCCCAAGGCACTAATAAATGGTGTGACCTTTCCACTAATCAATAAAGAACTCCCAAAGCATTTTAAAATAAAGAAGTAATAAAAGTATTTTTCTTTTTCTCTTTTTACTGGTTTCTGTCATCTTCAACCTCTTGCAAGTTTAACCCATTTGCAGACTACCCATTCACAAATCTGATCAAATCTCCCCACTACATCCATCATTTTCTCCGGATCTTTGCTTCTGACGAACCAGTTCGCGTTCCCTAGCGTATTGGTACACAAACGTCCCATGTTTTGGGACGCACGAACCAGATCGCGGAACCCAGGAGGTTTGAGCGAATCTGGTAACTATGGTTAGACAAAATGATCATTTGCAAATAACTAAATGGGTAGAAGATGCTTGGGTGGCATTTACAATGTGGCGGAAGTGCTATAGTTCTTGTCTTTTATAGTCTTTTTTTATGTTGGTTTTTCACCATGTGAAATTGCAAATATGAATTGTCTTATTCATAGGTTACATCCAGTTGGAGGTTAATAAGCTGAATACATTGAAAACTACACTAGTTTTGAGCTATTAATGTAATGCCTTAAAATCATCTGAGCTTTTGCATCTGATATTTCCATAATGATCGAACTTTATTTCCTGCAGGAGATAGTCTCAATTTACCCTGTTTTATCACCACCTAATCTCTCTCCAGCTCAGTCAAATCGAGTTTGCAATGCGCTTGCGCTTCTTCAGGTCAAATATTCTCTTTCTTTTTCCATAGGTTTTCAAAATCATCACATTACAAATATGAATTGAAACTATGGATTTGTTGGAAGTTTAGTATATGAATATATGATAACATATTTATCATTGTGAAATTGAAGTGAAGATGATAAGGCACATCTATCTTCTGCAAATGAAATATTATTAGGATAAAGGTGATTTTTGCCCCTTAAACTTTACAAAATAGAGTGATTATGCCGTTGAACTTTTTTGAGCAATTTTGCCCCCAAACACACTAAAAAGGTGCAAAATGCTCTCTTTTGTAATGGTATTAACAGCAACCAAGCAAAAAATTGCATGTGGTCAACATCTTAGGAGTAAAACCATGCAATATCTGATGGTTTAGGAGCAAAATCTCTATTTTGGGTACTATGGGCAAACGTGCTTGATTTTGAATATAAATAGTTGCTACGTGGTGTTCTTTGATTGGCCACCGTCAACTCCATCTGCGACATCAATTTCTGTTCAGAAAAGGGTAATTTTTGTCAATTTCAATGAGTTCAAGGGCAAAAATCCCTCATGGAAAGTTTAATAACAGAATCACTCCATTTCACAAAGTTCAGGGGCAAAAATCACTTTTATTCTAATATTATTTTATGATGTTTAATGTTTAGGGTCAATCATTAGGAGAAAGTTTTGTGCTGTAGCACATAAATCTTGTTATGCAGATCGTTAATGGTCCTTCATACGATTAATAGTTCAGATGATTCTGTATTTCTGTTAGAATTTCCAATGCTTTCTTTGATAAATTGTGTGAATGATATATGATATAGGCGTCTTTTAGAAGTTGGAGAAGCTGAACTATTCTGAACGTAGAATTCCATAAAAATGGTTAAATTTGGTCCTTGAAAAAAAGGGAGTATTTTCCTAATTTACTGAACGTATTGCTATTGGAACTAGAGCAAAAGGTTGATACTGTGGTACTAAAACAGAGACATCCAATGCATATCTTTGTATTTGATAGACTTGAAGCCATTACTAATGTTTTATACTTGTTTCATAATACCTTACAGTGTGTAGCCTCACATCCAGATACCAGGATGTTATTTCTCAATGGTAATATTCTTGATCTTATTCCTTCACTAGCATAGCATTTCAGAAGAATCTTCCATTTTTCAATTGCAACTTATCCTTTTGGAGTCATGAAATCTTGCCCGTGGGAAGGACGTTTTCCCAGAAGCTCTACGGAGATATATATGCAGACTAATTTCTCATTGATAATTCTTCCAACTGATGCTTTTACCCTTTCAGCTCATATACCTTTGTATCTTTACCCTTTCCTTAATACAACAAGCAAGTCAAGGCCTTTTGAGTATTTGAGGCTTACCAGTTTAGGTGTAATTGGTGCGCTAGTGAAGGTATATCTTTGTTGATGCTTTCACTCAAATCATTGTTTTATCAATCTATTTATCTGTGATTATTTAATCAGACATTGCAATTTCTACTGACCTTAAAGTATTATACCTAACATTGACAAGATGTTATCACGTAATTTCTACACTTATTTAATCTTTGAATATTTTAATATTCTTTTCTTACAGGTTGATGACACTGAAGTTATAAGTTTCCTTCTCTCAACTGAAATTATTCCTTTGTGTCTGCGTACCATGGAGATGGGCAGTGAATTGTCAAAAACAGTTGAGTTGCTTTTCCAAACAGCTAGAAACTACTGCTATATCTATTGCATATTTATCCTTCCTGGAAATGCATTATTCTGTGCCTAAGTAACTTAAAGCACATGTTCATAATGAATTTTGTGAACATATGCTGCTTTTTGATTTTGTAGATGAATGTCTCTGAATCTCAGTTCAGTGCCTTCGAGATTTTGGTTCTGCCTTTAGTAAAGATTGTGACTTAGTTTACACTTACTTCTTACTAAATAGATGTATTTTAGATTTGTGGATGAGTAGTTACAGAACTATTGTCTGTGAAAACATTTTGCGTGTGTGAGGCAAGGCAGATACTCAAAGAATCCCAAATTTTGCATGCATGTATTTTATATGGGATTATTTTACTGTTGAGATGTCCTATTGGGACAAAGACTAGGATTTTTTTTGGTCCTCGCACCTGCATTTGCTGTTTCTGGCAATTGCACATAAGAATCTTCCTTAGAAGTTTTCATTTGCGTATTTTTTTGGGTTAGGTACTGTAGTTACCAATTATTTTTATGTGGATTGGATCAATGATATTTTCCTGCTAAATTGAATTAAACTGATTGTTTAATAATCCTGAAATAGCAATATGTTTCAATGTCTGAAATTCCAAAGTTAGGCTCCTCAATAAATACTTGGTTGTTTCTGTTGGCAGGTTGCGACATTTATTGTTCAAAAGATTTTGTTGGATGATGTGGGCTTGGATTATATATGCACTACAGCAGAACGTTTTTTTGCAGTTGGTCGAGTATTGGCGAACATGGTTGCAGCACTTGCTGAACAGCCCTCATCTCGGTTGTTAAAACATATTATTCGATGTTATCTTCGACTTTCGGATAATCCAAGGTATACGCAAAATCAAATTCATTGTGCTTCCAAGAAGTCTGCTGCCGCACTACCACCCTCAGCTCCCTTTCTTGTTAACTTTAGTTGTTCTTCATGATTTGCTATTGAACATTTTGTCCACATTTTTATGCTGTCTGTTCTTTGGTCTTTGGGGTTCAGGGCTTGTGATGCATTAAGAAGTTGTCTGCCTGAGATGCTAAGGGATGCTACCTTCAGCAGTTGCCTTCGTGTAAGTACTGCTTGTGTATTTTGTGATTTTGAGACCTATACCTTCTGATCTTTTGCAGGAGGAATAGCTTGTTACTCTAATAATCAACTGAACTTTGATATGCTGTCAGTGACTTTTTGACTGCTAAGAATGATGCAAACTTCATGTATATTGTTAAAATAATACCAAGCTAGGAGAACATGGTTCTGTGTTGCTTGCTTTTTGCTATTTCTAGTTTTGCTTGACAGACATTTGGAATGGCAACTGACTGAAGAAATTCCAGTGGTATTGTTCACTTTACACATGCATGAAGAAGCGATTGGAACTGATTTTATTAAGAATAATGGGACAACTACTTACAGTTTGGGGCACAAATATCTGTTAATCAAAGTTTGATCTTAGGGAAGTCATTTATCACCCATTTAAGATGGTGATTGTTTCTCAGCCTTTGGCATCCTTCTATGTGTGGTAAGGCAGGCAGTGTACCTGTTCATGGGCTCATTGAACTTTGCCTGAACCGTGAAGCCTGAAAATTTTTGGCAAACTTGGGAATATAGTTTCCTTTGCTTAGCATAGTTTCCTATGTGTAGGCTGGCAGTGTACCTGTTCATGGGCTCATTAAACTTTGCCTGAACCGGGAAAGCCTGAAAATTTTTGGCAAACTTGGGAATATAGTTTCCTTTGCTCCGTATATAAAAAATATATTGTTTCCTTTCTTAGGCTAGGATTGGATAAAATCATTGGCTACTCAGTCAAGGCTTGAGAAGAAGAAGTTGGGCCTTTCCCACATTCTGAGGAGATCTAAAAGCAATTATTATGTAATTAGCTGAGTCTGTAGCTTTATGACATTTCCACGGAGACTCTATTATCTTCACTTATTATACTGCTGGCTACAAGCAGATCAATTTATGTGGTTCGAATATTGGTTGAATTTATGGTTCTCTATATATGGATATTCTGATTTAGAATCATTCTATCAATATGACATGCAAGTGTGTAGAATAACCAAATAAATGGTCTTTCTGCTGCTTCCAGGAGGATCCAACGACAAGGCGATGGTTGCAGCAATTGCTTCACAATGTTGGAGTGAGTCGGGTCCCAGGGATTCAGGCTGGTGGAGGGTTTGACCATATGCTGGTGAACTAGATTAAGCTCTGCAACATTCTTCTGATTCTGTTCATTGGTTACATCTCTTCTAATTTACCTCGTCACTAGCAAATTTGGTGTCAAAAGACCGGTGACCCAGCATCTAAATTCTATTTTCGATGTGAGTCGGCATCATCTAGTTACTGTATGGAGTCGATGGTTTGTTTCAAAAGAGATTGGCATGTAAAAAGGAAAAAGAGAAAAATATAGTACAGTTGTTGCTTCTCAAAATGCCCATCTCTGTCAAGTGCAGTTCATGTGTAATAGAAAGAATGCAGAACAGCTCAAGCTGTATATTCAAGGGACGCCTTGAATTCTGTATGGCTTTTTCTTTGTTTCAAAGTTTTATGATCAATTTATAAAATCAAAATTTAAAATATTTGTTTCAGTTTGATGCGTCTCTGGGTCTAGTCCTGTTGTTTTCTTTTTTCTTTGAAGTCTTCTTTTCTTGTTGATGCTAATAGCTGTTGAGGATTTGGGTGCTCATATGGTACGAGAGCTAAATAGTCTCACTGACCTTAGTTTAGATGCCAGAACTCCACTTAGTTGCCTAATACGCGGATGAACTTGCCCTTCTATTTTGTTAGTTGATGAATATATTTTAATCGGGTGTTGATCCGGTACACACAGTACTGGACCAAGATATACGCATCAACAAATTGCCTGTTAACAAGTAACATGCAAAATTATATCACCGATTATTCTCTTACTAAAATATTAATGTAAAACCAATATTTGAGATTGTTAGACACAAGTTCAAGTAACAAACAATGAGAATCCTGGACCTTTGTTCGTACGAACCTCATAGCTAATGGCCCACGTGAACTTGTAAGCTCCTAAACCCGTAAGAATCAAGCCTTTGATCCATGGACTGCCTGAACCTCATGATCCTTGGTCTGCACGGATCTCAATTGTTCTAGTCATCTGAACGTAGTTTTGAAAAGCTTTCAGAATTCTTATTTGTTTATTTGGATTTTACTTCCTATTTTGATGAGAATTCTTGGTTAGTTGAACGGGAATCTTTCATCTGAAGTCTATATATACTAATCTAAATAGCTAAGCTTGACATCAAGAAAGGATTCTGATAAAATCCTGTGTCATAAACAATTCTACTAGTCTTAAGCCCTCACTAAGATCATAATTTCTTTTTGAAAAATCTCTCACTAAGATCATAATTTCTTTTTGAAAAATCTTACTTTTGACTAGTTGCTTGCAATTCAATAACAAGGTGAGCTTGAAGCCTTTACCTATTATTTTACTGCTTTAATTAATTAATTGATTATCTTTAATGATTAATTAACATATGAAGCGATTCATTGTAATTTTTATATAAGAGTATGTTAATATTTATGCATGGTTTTTTTTTTATTCATATTTAAACCGTTTATAGAATAATCATAATAGTACTTATATTCTAAAACTTACCATTAATCCACACTTCCTTTAACAAGGATTCAGGTCCTCGTGGACTAAATATTTAATGTACCTGAATTAATGTTGTACTTGCGGACTTAAGCTCGTTAAACAGTGTCATGTCATGAATTAATGATTTCTTTAATGTTCATTAATAATGATGATAATGAATGATACATATTCTGTTCATGATTATGACTATTTATGTGTTATTTGTGTATGTTGATATCATGTGGAGGTGATGGTCTGCATGGACCAATTTCGGCACACAAGTAGTCCACACAGACCAATCGAAGAGGCTCAATTAAGTCTGAACGGATTATGCAATGCTAAATTGAGACTTAGGTTGTCTTGTGTTTAATTCATTTTAGTTTATCCTTATTTTATGTACCTTTTCTATTATGGTTGTAATAATAGTTAATTTAAATCTATTTTATTAGATGTAAAATACAATCTCATATCTGATTTTTTTTACATAATTAATTGATATTTTCTAATAAATTGAATTTTGAGATAAAAGTTGGGCTGTTACTGTTAATTTTTATAGAATTATAGGTAATTATCATGTTATCAAACAACTAATAAGTAGCCTATTTTGTGGATGTATATATTATTGTATTTTATTATTTGAGTATGATTTTAATTATTGTAACTTACTTTTTATGATATGCAAAGGTAATTAATAGTTAAATTTAATGAATATTTGTATGATATGGAATTGGTAAACATTAGGAATATAAAGGAGGTATATTGTAAAGATATAAATAAGATATTGATTTCGAACCTTTCTAAGATAAAAAATCAATAAATTTTGGTGTTGAATTAGGTCACGACTCCATCGAACTATCTTGTCCCTCTACCATCAATAAAAATTACTATAAAAAAATTTTTGCAGTTAAAAGTTCGGAAAAATAAAAAACCACCTCAATTCAGCAAAATTTAACGAGTTTGAGCACGTGCATGTGATCAGCAAAGGCAGATTTTCAATGGTAGTGCGAGCCGAAAGAGATCCATAAAGGACCAATAAAAATTCTGATGATGTTCCGACTTATATTATAGTAAAAAGAGCTTCCATTCGCAGGTAACAATGACAGTGTTACCTATGTCACTGACTAAGAGTTGTTTAGTACGTCATCACCTCACTCCTTCCTTCAATTATGGGTCTTTGGCACTCCTTAACAATTTGCAAGTGCCTAAGTTTTCTCCATAGACGACGATGAGTGGCCCTCTAAGTAATTATTGTCTTATTTTCAATATGAGACTATTTTATCTTCAATTCATGATGTTATCCTGTTCTTGATACATATGTAGGAGCATGGGAAGGATCTATTCTTGAAAATAAGGAGGCTTCCTGAATGGGGAGATATCATTTTCGTGTGTAATTTTTTTTACTGCATTTAAAGTTAGATTCTGAAATGCAGGCACTGTTACTCTCTTTAGTGAGGCTTATTATCTTATTTCAGGGTTATAATTGAATGCGTGTTATACTGAAAAGCTAAACTCATTCTATTAAAACGAATCCATTTGTTTAAGTTTCATATTTCATACCTGTACAACTTTTTAATTAATGAATTTAACTAATTAATTATCTATTTACTTATTTTTGTATATGGTATGTTATCTTCATTCTACAACTTAGTATCTAAGGAAGAAAATTCCCCTTGACGATTCGAGAGCAAGCCAAAAGGGCATATTTCATTATTCTGCTATTAACATCATAGTTACCTGGCACGTTGGTATGATGTGTGTTTGACATTTTGGAACATACGTTTCAAAACGTGGAACATTTATGTTCCAAAATGCTAAAAGTACCATTCCGAAATTTCAGCAGTATATATATATATATATATATATATATATATATATATATATTGACAACTTAAAGTCTTAAATATAAAAGAATAGGTTTCCTAATAATAAGATTAGAATTCCTATTAAACAAGCGGTTGACAGGATGTAGTCTACAATTAAAATTTAAATTCTTTATAGGATTTGGAGTCTTAAATAACAATAAATATTTTATTGAAAATATAATAAAAATAGATAAAGTCTACGGAAATATACTACCCTAATTACTATGGAGAAACCTTTATAATAGAAAAAAAAAGATGTAACTTCAAAGTTTTAGAAACAATGGCGTCTAGGAAAGAAAGAGATGTGAAAAGCACCATGCTTTTGAATCTGAAATGTTCAAGATATTCACAACTTAGATGATGATGGAACTAATGAGGAAGAAAACAATGAAAAGTCGGAACTGATGAGGAAGAAAACAATGGAAATTCAGACATGGCTAATTCACAAACTTCAAAATTACAATAAAAAAAAGAATGATGGAGGAAGGCAAGCTATGCATATTGATTCAAAATCAAAGCCATTGTATCAAGAAGTCACTATCCATGGTGCTGCATTTGGAAAATATCTCAGAGGTTTTAAAAGTTGGTCATGTAATTACTGCAAAAAAAAAAAAAATCTAGTTCATATACTAGCATTCTCTGTCAATTTTTTGGTGCTCCTCCTAGAAAGAAAGCAGAGATTATAAGATGGCCAGTATTGGTGAAGGATCATGATTTGTATGAAAGAATTAGAAGAAGAATTCAAGAAGCAGCAAAGAGAGATGGAATTCTTCATCTTTAAGGAATACTAGATTAACAAGTAAGGTAGGGACCAAACAAAAGCTTGAAGACTCTATTAATTTGATGGAGAGGGATGTGGTAGATTTAAAAGTGATTAAGGGTTTTTGTGCCAATAGGATTCCATCCAATGTATTAAGGAATCTTGATTTTCATGAAACGGTTTTTGCAATAAATAAAAGTCTTAAAGGCTATAAACCTCCTTCATTTGGCAAGGCAATGGCCATATTACTTGACAAACGTAAAAGAAATGTAGAAAAAGACCTTATTCCGGTTAAAGATACTTGGTATTCTCAAGGGGTTCTATTATTTCAGATGGATGGACCAGTTGTAAAAAATTAGCTCCTAACATATATTCTTGAAGTAAATAGTCAAGAAGTTGTATTTTTATATGTTGAAGACTTTTCTGGGATTAAAAAGACAGGAGCTACTATAGCACAATATTTGCTAAAAGCCATTGAAGAGGCGGAGTCTCGTAACATGCTTCGAGTTGTTACAGACAATGCTATAAATTGCAAAGTTGCTAGGAAAGAGGCACAAAAGCTACATAAACATATATTTTAGTCTCCTTGTGTTGTACACACTCTTAATCTTAATTTCAAAGATTTTGAAAAAGAATTCGAGCGGATAAATAGTACATAAAAGAGAGGAAAAAAATATTGTGAGGTATTTCCTGAATCACTCTCATGCACTTGCTATTTTCAGAGAAAATTCCAAGTTAGAGCTTCTTAAAGTGGCAAAAACTAGATTTGCTACACACTATATTTTGTTGAAGAGAATTTTGATTGTAGAAAAGCTTTGGCAACTACATTGTGCTTAAATCCTGGAATGATTTACTTAAAGCAAGGAGATGAGCAGGCAAAAATGATGGGTGCTTTAGTTGCTGAAACTATAATAAGTGAAGAATTTTGGGAAGAGGTGGAGAATGTAATTGCAATTACAGAACCCATTTATTTGCTGGTCAAATTTTGTAATGGCAAAGGACAAAAAATTGGGGAGATTTATGAAAAGATAGATAATATGCTTAGTGAAATAATTGATGTATCTAAAGAAAACATACATTTTGATGATTATGAAAGGATGGAGGAAATTGTGCTTGGTTGATGGGAGAAAGATGCCTCCAAATGAAGATAAAGAAATTATAATGGGTGTCATGGAAGCATTTAATATATAGGATAGCTGATGATAGTGGAGAAAATAGGAATGAAGCAAGAATGTTACGTGAGTAGTTTGCTATTTTTCACTCATATAAAGGCCTTTATGCTATGGCTACAGCTCAAACTAATGCAATGACTATGGATGCTATTGATCGTTGGTCTACTTATGGATCAGAAAGTCTAGAATTAGCAGAGATTGCTAGAAAAGTATTATCTCAACCAATTAGTAGTTTTTCAGCTCAAAGAAATTGGAGCACATATTCTTATATTTACAATGTAAAGAGGAATAAGTTGAATGCTAAAAGGGCAAATAGATGAAGATGTTGGCACTTATATTTATCTTGATATATGTAGTCAATTTTTCTACTTTTGTTATGCACTTATATTTCATGATCTTTATTTTTTTCACTTAATATTATAGTTTAAATTTTTGTATACCAATCCAATTTTAAGTGAATTTCATTTTTAAATAACAAACTAGTTAAATCTATCTCTATATTGTATATTGAGAAAAGTCACGTACTGCATTTTCAGAGCGTATCACATACCATATCACATCCATTCCCTAGTAATTATGATTAACATTATCCTTGGGAGCCAAGATGAGGTTAATGTTATGGAGAAGAGCAACAAATTTTTCAAAAAACATGAATACTAAAAGAAATTAAATTTCAAGAGAATATTAAACAATCACTAATTTGGAGGTGTAAATTCATGCAAGTTCACCACTTTCATTAATTGAATATTTCGCGAGCACAAATCGGTCACATTGACAGCTCGATAAATTGGATAGTTACGAACTCCATTAGGACCTTGATAAAGATAATTTATAAAATACAGATCCAAATGCAATGGTTACAAGAAGTCATGTTGTGCATATTCTGTAATGAAAAATTGGGAAGTGTGGTTCATTCCTTACTAGACTTTTTGTTCAAAAACGGGCTCTTCTTCAATTCAGGGAGGATCAAGGAGAGGAAGGAGGATAGAGAATATTTAAGTGATGCAAGTGTTTGAGGAGAGAGAGAAAAATCTTCTCCTAGAGTGAAGCTTTTCAGCAATCGATCCCACTAGCCCATATGGATCCATGCATGACTTACATGTCAACGAGTTATTTACTTTCAACATGTTCCAACATGTGAAAATTATTTTTTTGTTACATTAGTCCAAGTGATTTACGGATTATGTATTAAAGATAACCGACTAAGTGTTACAAGATCTAAATTGGGACTATTGTACAGTTTATTTTCTTTTATATACTATTTAATATCTAAATTCACTTATTTGATTAATTCGTATATCTTAATTCTTTTATTTAATTAGAATATTGCTATTCACAGCTTAATAGTTTTTGAATTGCCTAATTTATATAGAGTGCTACATATCAGAAGAATGTTGTTCTTTTAAGTTTTTTGTTAATACAAGTTCTAACAATAGATTCTCTTTAATTGTTTATTCTTGGGTAGAACTTTTGTTATAAATTTATAATAACTGACAGTGTAAAAATACTCACTGTATTTTTCTAGAAGTGTGATATTCTCATTCTACTTTTATTTAAAGTTTTAATATTAATATATTTAATCATAATAATGACTTTTATCTTTTAAAAAGTTTGAATATATTCAATAAAAATTTTAAAATGTTTTAAAACATTAAATATATTCAATCAAAATTTTTAAGATTTTTTTTTTAAATTTTATAAAAGACTTAATTACTGTTTTTTAAAAGTTAAAAAAGTTTACATATATTCAATTTTAACTTTATTTTTTAAATATAATAATTTTTATGCATTTTTAAGGACTTTTAAGTGGTAAGTATATATATTTAATCTCACAATTTATCTTATACCCAATTCACAAACTTTCATTATTCAGCTTCTCATAGGCAGGAAAAAAAAAAAGATTGGTTTTCTTGGCAATATTTTTACTCATCGAATTCAAAAAAAAAAAAAAAACTTATGATTAATTTTCTCATAGAAAGAAAATATTATTTGTAATATTTCTCATAGAAAGTATTATTTGTCTCTAGTACTACCTTCTATTTATAATATTTTTAATATGTTTTTTGGCAATATTTTTCATAGAAAATAATAAATATTATTACGTAAAATATGACTTCTCATAGAAAATAATAAATTTTCTAAGCTAGTTTTCTTAGCAATATTTCAAATAAAAAAGTTGTTATTTTTTCTTTAAGGATTTAATTTTAAGAATAAAATTTTAAAATTATGTATTTAAAATTTGTAAAATTTGATCAGTACTACTCCCACTGTTTCTACTGCATCCTATGAATGTCTAAGTAAACTTGGAAGATTAGAAAATGTATTTTTAATATTATTTACTATTATGTTAATATTTTTTTTATATATTTTCATTAATAAGCATACTTATGAATTATCATTTAAAAGTTAAAACCTTTTAAAAAAATTATTACTGACATTTATTTTTCAAATGATCAAGTTTACATATAAAAGAACATAATATGACTTTTATCATTGTTAAGTGAAACGCCTAGCAAATTAAATAGGATTTGAGCTATTTCAAACATCAAAAGCCTGTCTCTCATATTAGTTGACCTTTGAATGCAATTTGATATTTGATTCGCATATAAATAGGCATAATATGTAGTAAGATTCAACTAAGCCACCTAAAATTAAGTGTGAAAGTAAATAATGAATTTAATATTTGTAAATTTGAATAATAAAAATAAAAAAAATTATAGTAGTCATTTAAAGTCTATAAAAATAAAGTCATTCAAAACTATTTATATTTTTAAAAAGTCAATTAAAATTTTATAATTAAAAATCATTTAAAAAAGTTTATGAATACGTTCCCTTAAGAATTACTTTTTACCTTCTAAATTTTGTTGAGGTCAACCACTTACTCTTAAATGCTATATATGACACAATCAAATATCTTTAATTTTGGAATTGATATTATCTACTTGTGCCGCGAGGTGTCCAATGTGTACATTGGAATAGTTTAATGTAAAAATTGATTAAATTGAATTTAATAAAGATAATTGAGTTAAATCAATTAAATTTTTTTGAAGAGAATAGAATTGAACAAATTGAATAATCAGAATTTTTATACATAAAAATGTTAAAATAACATCATTTTAATATAAAATAATGTCATTTAAAAATTTGATCGATTTAATTTTTTTAATTTTTACCATCTAATAATTAAATTGAACAAATTAAAATTTAAAAAAATTTGAACCACAATCAAATAAATAGAAACGAATAAATAATTCACGATTCGATTTTACACAAGATTCTTTAATAAAACTTAGGAGGTAGGGTCACCTACAAAATTTTGGTGTCTAAAGAATTTTGGAAAAGCCTAGCTTCAAATCCCTGTATTTTTAAATTTTTGTTATTAAACTGGTGTATTTTGATTTTACAACATTGAACTCCTATATTTTTATATTTGTCCATATTGAGCCTTTGTTGAATGATAAAGCACACTTAAATTCATACATTTTTCATCTAATAAGCACTTAATGTGGGACATAATAAAAATATAAAAATTTAGTAGGAAAAAATTAAAGTATAGAGACTCAATGTTGCAAAATTAGAATATAAAAGCCTAATAATAAAAACTCGAAAAATATAAGAGTTTAAAAATACATTTGCCGAGAAATTTTTTTTTTGAACCAAGTTTAGGTGGTTTTATTTTATTTTCTAATAATTTTTGTTGCTTTCTTATTTATAGTTAACCTTACATGCATACACATATATAGAGCTACAAATATAAATAAATAAATATTGATATCCATACGATGTGTAAAATAAAATAAAAATTATTAAATATCACATAATTAATTATGAAATAGTGATAATTGATTGCTAACGTAATATTAGCTATCAATCACTAAATATATGGTACATGAGAGTTGCTAGTATGTGACAACCCAAAAAAATAGATTTATAAGACTCTGCATAATTTTCTTGGGCAGTAACTAATCAATTGAACCGACGTTGTAATATTCTAGGATGCTCAAGTGGTTGTCCCTGTTGTTAATGCCAATTTGAAGATTTTTCGGGTTTGGTATAATAATACAAGATTGTAAAGAAAGGCAAGACATTTCTGTGCATTGGGTTAGAAGGCATGCTAATATAAAAGCTTCTTCATTAGCAAGAGCTTTTTGTAGCATATGCTTGAATTTCTTTCTCGAATAACGATGATGAAGATAATGATGTAAGCGTGAGCCCATGTTATAGATAACTGAATTTCCACATCAATAGAAGAGTTGAGAGAGAATAAAGTTTTTGGAAAAGATATGAATGCACACATCAGACATCAGAGTGACACAAGGTGGTATCTCTTGAAAGAAATTGTAATGGCTGGCCTCCAAAATGAATACTATGAAATGCCATAGTTGCCATAGGAATATATAACAAAGTGAACCATATACGAAGATAAGGATCTATATCTGCAAGCAGCCTCTAAAGAATGGACCCTTCGAGCCCTATTGGCTCCATATTTCGAATTTTTTTTTTCTTTTCTAAAGATTTTGTATGAGAAAAATAAAATCATTCATCAGCCATCACCACCACATAGCTCAGAGATACAAAGTAAAAACTGAAAAGGGAAAGGGATTCAACTTTATAAGAAAAAAGAAGGGTCGTAGCTAGCGTTCTCTCAACGATGGCCTTATCCCCTGTATTCTTGGGTGAAAAATCTGTAAATTCCACGATCTACTAATTTTTATCCCTTCAGATGCATGGAATTAGGTAACGAGTACGATAGCACCTCTCCACGAAAAGCTAAACATAGGGAAACTCGTAATCTCTTTGTAAACATTAGATGCAAGAACTTTTTTTTTTATGAGATTTCGATTCTAAAAATTCGACTATTATAAATTTTTAAAATTTTTTATTTATTTATAAAATTCTATATTGTCCGATTCCAATCTTTAATTAAGGATTAGAACTTGACCTTTTTCTTGGCAATATCACACTTAGGCTTATTGAAAGAATAAACTTATTAAACTTAAACACAGATAATTACTACCTGTAAAATTATAAATTTAGTCTTATAAAATTATATTGCAATTCTCTTCTCTCATTTTAATATTTCTTAACTCATGTGAATTATTGAATAGTTAATCTCATATAAATATTCAAATAAAAATAAATGTGATACATAAGCGATTAGAGCTTCAAAAAAAAAAAATTAACCTATCTAATTAAAAATTAGCACCCAATAAGTAATAAATTTGAGATTTTTAAAAAAGTATAATATATATATATATATATATTATACTGAACAGACTCACAAATAAGAGCAAACCACTCCATTACAAATATTTAAAAGTTCGTTATATATCTAACTTTTGAATCTAAGATATTTGATTAAAAGAAAAAGTCATTTGCCATTTTCATATCACTTGTTGAAAATTATATCATGCTTATTTTTATTTAATAAATTACGTGAGACGGTTTATTTAGTAATTTATATGAGTTCAAAAAAATTCATAAATAATTTTAAAGAAATCACTAAATTACTGTATAAAAGTTAACAGTATAAAGATTAAATAGTTAAAAATAGAAAGGAGTAAATAAATAATTCCAAACAAATAAAATTTTAATTTGTAAACTTAGGTTACGAACTCGCAAGTGAGGAACATAGTATGTATTTTTTTTTGGCTAACATATTATGGCTTTCAAATAGAATAATAATTAGATACGCAGTATGTTACGATATTTATT